>CALNHX010007533.1:0-72765 GCA_940337035.1 Agriotes lineatus
CCCAATTATTCACAACCGCCAATGTACATCCTAAATTTAATCAGAGATAAGAATAGAATTAGAAGACAGTGGCAGAGAACAAAAGACCAGAACATCAAAACTCAACTTAATGACATGATGAGACGAGTTAAAAGAGCATTGGATAAACACCGTATAGAGACATATCAGTTTTACTTAGGTAATCTGTCTTCTCTTGACTCGAACCTATGGTTTGCCACCAAACGAATTCTTAGACAACCAACGGTGATTCCCCCAATTCGACTGAATGATCAAACGTTTACCGACGACCCTGATAAGTCAGAAGTTTTTGCAGATCATCTGGAATACACATTTACTACACCGGTTGATGAAGCAAATCGGAACTTTATGCACCATGTAGAAATTTCCATTCAAAACGATTCTGAAACTCAAAACGTCTTTAAACCAACTTCACCATATGAAATTAAACAACTTATTAATAAACTTAAATTAAAGAAAGCTCCTGGTTTAGACATGATACCAAACAGTGCAATTAAGAACATGCCAGACAAACTATTAGCTCTACTAGCGACAATTTTTAACGCATGTATGCGACTGGGTCATTTTCCCGACGCATGGAAGGAAGCCTCAATTTTAATGCTACATAAACCCGGAAAACCTACGAATTCTCCTTCAGGCTATCGACCAATAAGTCTGTTGTCTACGATATCTAAATTGTTGGAGCGCATAATTCAATCGCGACTAACTCAATTCGTCAAAGATAACCACTTACTTCTCGCCTTTCAGTTTGGTTTTAGAAGTAGCCATTCTACCAATCATCAACTACTTCGAAGCACTGAAATAATAGAACGAGGATTTGAGAACAAACAACACACTGCTGTCGCTTTCCTAGATGTCGCTCAGGCATTCGATTGTGTGTAGATAAACGGATTACGCCTAAAAATGCAGAGAATCGAAATTCCACAATGCCTTCGAAACATCATCCAGACCAATACACGCCGGAGTTCCGCAAGGATCTATATTAGGGCCCATATTATACAATATCTTTATGTATGATATTCCGCAACCAACAGACTCAGAAATAGCAATGTATGCCGATGACACAGCTATTATCAAGCAAGATCAGGATATATATGAAGTTAAGCTTAAATTACAACAGAGCGTAGACAAAGTCCTTAAATGGCTAACAAGGTGCATTAAAATGAACTCTGACAAGTGCGAGGCAAAAATTTTTACCTTGCGGCGACCCATCGATTCCCCAAACATAACAGTTAACAATAGAGAAATCGCTTGGAATCAGAAAGATAAATCGGTTAGATATCCGAGAGTTTATATGGACAGAAGACTTACCTGGAGCTTTCACGTTAACAAAAAACTATCTGAATGCTATTCCAGGTTAGGTATGCTATACCCAATACTTAATAAAAAGTCACCCTTAAAAGTAGAGTGTGGAAAATTACTTTACACGGCACTCCTAAGGCCAATAATCACATACGGGTGTACTGTTTGGGGTGCCACGTCAAGAAAGAATATAAAGAAAATTCAAACACTACAAAACAAGATCTTACGTATTATTGTAAATGCACCATGGTTTGCCAGAAATAATCAAATTCACCGTGAATTGGAAATACCTACCATCGAATTGTTTGTGTATTACACCTCTAAACAATTTTAAAAGAAATTACACCAATGCAGTGGAGCTGCCCATTATGGAATTGGTGAACGTTCCATTCACATTAGGCTTAAAAGAAAACTTCCCAGTGATCTTCTACCGCCATCTCAGGTTGATGACGATAGTAGTGGTCCCGAACAATAGTGCTCAATATATAGTGACAATAATAATAAAAGACTCATAGTGACAGAAATGACAACAAAAACGATTTAGTGACAGAGGAGCCGTCGAAGCCGGCCTCGATAAAGTTATGTATAGTTATAATGACTAATAATTAACAGAGCCATGTATAGCGTTTCTTATGCTGATCTGGCAATACACCCTATATTTAAAAAAACACATTGAATGTCTGACCGTCGTGAATAGAGGACGTGCCCTTTCCGCAGAATTTCAGCAGTTGTTTACATTGTGAAAGTTATTTGCTATAAAATGGGATCCAGACGTAATAAAAGTGCAACGAGTGAGGAAGATCATGATATCCTGGCCCAGAAGATAGTGGACAAATTACTGGGAAATAAGCTGTTTGAGGATAAGCTGTCGAGTATGATAAAAACTGCTATGGAGTCGCAGCTTGGGGAATGCATATCCAAGCTTGAAGGTAGGATAAGCCAACTGGAAAAAACAACTGGATAAAGCAGTAGACGACACAGATGATGCCTTGGATTCATACGAGCAGTATACTAGGAAAAACAATCTAAGAATTTTCGGAGTTCCGGAAGGTCAAAACGAGGACACGGATAGCGTAGTAATTAACTTGTGTATCGATATAAGTCATAGGTTGAAAGGAAGAGCAGGACAACACAAACCGATCATAGTTAAATGTTTACACAGAAGAGTGAGAAAGGAAATTTTTAACAACAAAAAGAAACTTAAAGGTTCTACAATAATTATCAGAGAGGATCTAACATCAAAAAGAATGGAAATTCTAAAGGAGGCTGTAGATAAATTTGGTAGCAGATCGGTTTGGACATATGATGGGAATATATTCGTAAAAACTGGTGAGCATGTGAAGAAAATTAATACTTGCGACGATTTAAAGGCTCTCTAATACGAGTGTAGTTGTGAAATGCGGAAAAAGTGCAGTGTTAGCAGGGCTGTAGTCGAGGGGGAACGCGGGGGAACAGCGTCTCCCACTGGTTTTTTGTTAAGTTAAAAAAAAATAAAGAAGGAATTTATGGCATTTACTTATTAGCACAAACGATTTGATAATTATTCATTCCAGTGTCATTCAAATATAGGCTAGTGGTTTATGTTATTATTTAGAAATATTACGTCAAACGTGACTTGCTACTTGCTATGAATATGCAAAGTGCTAAACACAGTTTGAATTAGAAAGATGTAGGTTTGATATTTATATATTAAGGCTACGAAACTGGCAACATCGTAATTGCACCAGAAAACATCGAAACGCATATTTTTGCACCCATACTTTTAAAAATTTTCTGGAAGAGAAAAATCCCCCTTTTCCTGGGGGATATTCCATACCCCTCAGAAGAATAGCGTTCCCCCACTGGCAGATTTGCTACATCACTGAGTGTTAGAGTGTGATAGTGAACACGCGCGATATTGGGTGTTTGCGAATTCCTTTTTTGCGTTTCTAATCTCTTGAGAAATAATAATTTTAATTTTATTTTTGTTATCGAATAGCAGGTATGACTGCGGGCACTTCTTGCAGTAACTTAAAAATTGCTCATGTAAATATAAGGTCGTTGACACCAAAAATGAATTACATTAGGAATATCATTGATAATTACGACATACTAGTATTATCAGAAACATGGCTTTCGAGCAATATAGATAACTGCCACATATCAATTCAAAATTACAATGTCGTTCGTAAGGATAGAGAATGTTGCGGTGGGGTGTAGCTGTATTTATAAAAAAATCTTTAAATTATAAACTAGTAGGTACAAATAGTACTATTGGTTCTCTATTAAATTTAAATCAGTTACTTATGTATTTGGCGTAGTTTATCGACCTCCTTCTTCAGACTATAAAACGTTTGTAGGTGAGCTAGAAATATCGTTTACTCTATGTACATCTGCGTCTGATAGAATTTTTTCCTGGGTGATGTAAATTTTAACTTATTTTCGAAATGTGACGTATCCGTATTATACTTTAACGAATTTCTTGAATGTCTTAATCTGAAACAACTAATCTCTGAATCAACGAGAATCACAGAGGAATCTGCATCTCTAATAGATGTTATCTTATGTAGTGACCCCTCATTGGTCAGGTCATCTGGTGGTGAGGTTAATGAATCTGATCACGAAATAGTTTATTGTACTCTTGCTGTAAAATCACCCAAACAGATACCGATAATAAAAACATATCGCGATTTCAAATATTTTGACATTAATAAATTTGCCCTTGCAACAAATATATCACACTCAAGATATCTACAATAAAGTTTATGTCCTTAATAATAGCTTAAACAGTTTATTTAATGTACATGCTCCGTGGAAAACAGCTAAAATTACAAAAAAATTTGCTCCGTGGATAACGGATAATACATTGAAAAGGGCGTGCTTCAGGGGTCGATTTTAGGACCCTTGTTGTATACCATTTATACATCATATTTCTATAAATCTGCTACCTATTGTAAAATGCACATGTATACCGATGAGCTTTATTTTTCATTTTAACCATCGGATTTTGACTCTGCCGTAAGAGGGGTTACGTATGATTTAAATGAACTTTATAAAACATCTGTACAGCACGGACTAAAATTAAATCCATCAAAATCGTGTGCTATTTTATTTGGCAGATCATCTAATTTATTGAATATTCAAAATTTGTTACGTATAACCATTAATGATATTGAAATTCCAGTAACTACTCAAGCAAAAAATTTAGGATTGATAATTGACAATACTTTTAGATATCGGCAAATGTATTCAGAAAGCGTATTTAAATTTAAAATTGTTAAATCCACAGAGATTTTATTTAAATAAGTGTTAGACCTTTTTAGATCCACCGGCCGAAATTTCAACTTTTGCAGGCTTGGGATATTTAACGTGTGTACTTCCACTCCCACATCTGGTCCTCGCTACTGAGTCTTAGAAAGTTAGAATTTCGGCAAACAGCAAAATGTATCGGGGGGCGGAGTACTAAGTAGTTTCGAACTGACAACGCCTGGGAAGAGCCGTTGAAAACGCAGAAATATCCAAATGGCATGATTGGTCGGATATTCAAAAATTAGGGTATGCTATTGGTAGTTTTGAATGTGAGAGAGGAAATGGACGGTTTTAGCTATGTGAATGTTTGAAAATATGAGTTAGTCTTAAGCAACATTTCAACCTGTACAGACGTTACTATTTTAAATTATATATATATATTATATTAGCAAGTTGTTGTGTTTTATTCCTGACGACAGTAATCAGAAGTGAGATTATTGTAACAATTTTCAGAAGCGGGATCGCGGATAATTCACGGTAGTAATTATTCGATGTAAGAACTTACAACGGTGTGAAGTGATTGCGTTAAGACTCGGGCGTGTGGATTCACGCGAGTATCGATTGCGAGTGAATCGCAAGAGCGGGTTGCGAGTGATTCGCGAGAGTGTACGCGGCGGGTAAGTCGCGGAAGTAGGTTGCGAGTGCTTCGCGAGATTGGCAGTGACCTGCTGTATGCAATTGAGATCGGAAAGGGCTACAATGACAGGCGACGCAAAATCAAGCGGTGGTGCGGGTATGAGCGCTACACCGCAACAACAGGTGGTTACGCTGGAGACGCTGTCCGAAATTTTGAAGCAGCTGAATCCGCAAGGTAGGCAAGCATCGTCTACTGGGTCTTCTAGAGGAAGGACGACGCCAGCAGATGGAGGTTTTTGTATGATGCCTGATCTAAGCAAAAGTATAAGAATGTTTGATGGGCAAGGTGGTGCCACGGAAGCCGTGAACTGGATCGACGACGTCAAGTCGATGGCAGGTCGACAATTTTGGGCGACAACATTTTATTGGAAATGGCTCGTCAGCATTTATCTGGCAGCGCTCTTTTGTGGTACCGCTACCAGCAGGATCAAATCCAAAACTGGGGAGATTTTGAGAGGAAATTCCGGGAGAACTACGAGGATAGATGGAGTCTAGCCGAGAAATTTAAAGAAATGTCGGCGAGGATGCAGGAAAAAGACGAGAGCGCCGTCGATTATTTTTATATAAAAGTACGATTATGTTGCGGCCTGGGTCTGAATTTTTCCGACATCAAGCCGTTGATTCTGGATGGATTAAAATGCAGGGAAACGGCACGAATACTTCGACCTATCCGACATGATAGTGAAGAGGCTCTGTTAAATGATATACGTGTGGACGAGTTGTCGCGAAGGCAAGAACGGTCGACACCAACGGGCATTGTAAATAATAATGCGAGGCAAATAATTAAATGCAATCGGTGTCAACAAAATGGGCATATAGCGAAGAATTGTGTTGTTAATAATTCTTCTGCAAAGACAAGGAGTGCTAAGGACGAGGTGACGTGTTACCGCTGCAATGCTAAAGGACATTACGCGAAGGATTGTGCAAAAAAACGGTTTACATTTACAGACAAAGTGAAAGGTTTTGCGTGCGGAGAAGACGGACACATGTTCGGGCGACGGATGCTGAAACGCAGCGGAATGTGCAGCACGTCGAGGCACAATTGCCTAATCTTAAATATTATAAGGACGCAAAGGTTAATGGAACCAAAATTCAGAGTTATGTCGGTCTTGGCTCTCAGGTGTGCACGATTCGGGACGATCTTGTGCCGAAATTAAAACTGATCTGTAACTGGGAGGACTGTAAGTAAATTACAGGTTATGGAGGCGCCACGACGCAGACTTTGGGGTCAGCGGAAGTGACAATTAAGGTGGATGGAGTGAGCGCTGACGTAAAAGTGCAAATCGTGCCACGGGAAGTGCAGAAAATTCCGCTGCTTATAGGACATCCATTTACTGAGCAGGAACACATCCAAATTGTGAAAACGGCGAACGAGTTGATAATCACCGAATGCAACTCACGAGAAAGACAACCGCTGAAGGTGGCTCTGTGGGCGAAGGACGCTTGTGTTATACCGGACAATTTTTTAGGGCATGTTGCGATACGGTCGGATGATCCAGTGACCGATTTATGTGTTGAGGGTGGCATGCGTGAGATCGGAGGTCTTGTGCCACGATGTGTTGTCACCACTAATAGTGCGGGAGAAGCTGTGCTGCCTGTACTAAACATCAGCGGCGGCGACGTCATCATCGACGGGGGCCACAAGATAGCCCGGAGGGAACGTTGTGTTGAAGGCACTCGTAGACGCGAAGTCAACGAAATCCCTGTGGCTATGGAGGAAGTGAAGACGGACCTGATGGGAGCAGACGCTGAGCAGGTGCTACACCTCGTGGACGAGTATCGAGATTTGGTGGCCAGAAACATAAAACAAATTAGCTGTACTAATCTGGCGGAAATGGACATAGATCTCACAGACGAAAGGTCCGTAGTTTATCGACCATACCGACTGTCGCATGGAGAGAGACAGCAGGTACGGGACATCATCGCCGAGCTGGAGGAGGCCGACATCGTGGAGGAATCAACGTCACCATTTGCCAGTCCAATTGTGCTAGTTCGGAAGAAGTGCGGACCTGTCCGAATGTGCGTTGATTATCGAGGGCTCAACAAGAGGACGGTCAAACAACATTGGCCCTTGCCGAGGATTGACGATCAACTTGATCGATTAGGAGGCCAGCAGTACTACACTTCCCTGGATTTGAAGTGTGGGTACTATCAAATTCCAGTGGCAGAGGATTCGCGGGGTAAGACTGCTTTCATCACACCCGATGGAGCGTACTCCTTTAAACGAGTTTGTTTCGGACTTGTAAATGCGCCTGCAGTATTCCAACGTTTAATTCATGTAGTATTAGGTAATTTAAGGTATGATACTGCATTAGCGTATTTGGATGACGTAATTATCCCATCAAAAACTGTCGACGAGGGGTTGGCTAAGTTACGCCATGTGTTTGATAGGTTTAGGGACGCGAACTTGACATTAAATTTAGGAAAATGTAGTTTCTTTATGTACAAAATAGAATATTTAGGTTTTACTATTTCGAGTGCGGGTATTGAACCCGGAACTGCAAAGCTAAGGGCAGTCGAAAATTTTCCGGCACCGTCTAATGTACATGGCATTCGTTCGTTTTTGGGATTAGCCAGTTTCTTCAGGCGATTTATTAACAGGTTTGCCACAATTGCCAGGCCACTTAGCGACCTTTTAAGAAAAGGTGCTGTTTTTATTTGGGGAAAAGCGCAACAGGGGGCTTTTGACGAAATTAAGGTTTTACTGCTAAGCAAACCGGTGCTTTGTATGATCCGGAGGCTTAAGGCCAACGCGCACTTGTGCGACGCGCAGAGCAGCGCGGCGACGAGCAGTTATATCTTTAATGTATTTCTTACCTACTAACGCGCACTTGACGGAAGCGCGGCGCGGCGCAGCAAAGCTACCCTAGCGGAATTCTTGCCAGAGAATATTTTTCTCTGCGCCGCGCCGCTCCGCGCGTCGCTTCGCCCAAGTGCGCGTTACCTTGCGACCCAAGTGACCGGAATTGGGGTTTACGAAGTTTTCCGAAAGCAGTTGGAACTAGCCGAATGTTTTCCGACAGACGCTAAACGCAAGAGTTTTTTCTTGTCTTTCGTTGAAGTTTGAAAGCAGAACTTTTGATAAAAAATGCCTTTTTGTCGTAAAATGAATAAAAATCAATAATAACATTTTTATGGGTGGTCCAGTTTATTTGTTGTGCAGTATATTTTTAATCATAAATGCTTGTTTTACTTAGAAACATCTATTTCGTCTTAAATTTAAAATTACTCTCTCATTTTCATAGAAATTAACTACAAACCCATGACGCATTTAACGTTAAAATTCGTAGAAAATGCGACCTGAATTGTGGCTTGCAACATTTGTTCCGTTTGATTGACGTCTGGCAAAGGATTATCTTTACAGGGGGACTTATGTGTTTCTAAGCAGACATGATATTTGATGAATTATAGGTTATTGTGATTTCCAACATTCTTTTAAACAATCTACAAATCAAAATAATGTGAATTATAAAATAACTGAAATAATTTGGATGCAAACTTCACTTTCTGCCTCGCCGCTTCATTACCATTCAGCATTTCGCTATTAATTTTCAGTAATAATAGGACAAGAAGTCAAAATATTGCCGATAATAATTTTTGCGATTCAGATACGAGTTTCTGTGGCGATGAAAATAACCACGAGTGCTTGCACGAGTCGTTATTTTCTAAAGCAACAGAAACGAGACAATCTGAAGAGCAAACATTTTCGGCAATAGTTTGACCTAGAGTCCTATTCGTCTTGACAATTTAACTTTTCAATTATTGAAAATGGTCAATAAAAATTCCTAACACTAAAATTTTAAATTTACAAACCTAGCGGTCTTTGAATTGTATCTTTTTCTAAAACTAAAATCCAAATTATTTTTCATTAAAAAATTGTTACCTACAGAAAAAATTATTGCTGAAATAAAGCTCCTCGAAATATTGTCACTAGAATAATCGTTCGATTGGTAGTTTATTTTTAAATTGAAGAATGCCATTGGTTGACAAGTTAACTCGATCAATTCCTTTCAAAACTAGTTGTACAAATTACTATTGTACAACTAGTTTTGAGTCATACTTTTTTTCATGAATTTTCAGTTTGATAACGAGGGCGAAGCCCGAGCTAATTAAGCAAATGAATAAAAAAAAGGACTTTCAAAACGTGTTGTATACGTAGTTTTTTTGCATAGTGATCTCTTGGTCGAAATTAATCCAAAAGGACTTCGGAGTTGACAACGGCTTTTTTCTCATTTTTTCAGCTTTTCAGCTTCTTCACAAAGCAAAGAGACAATTAGAGTATCTTCGTCCGAGCTATCCATTTTATTTATTAAAGCTACGGAACACAAACAAATCCACAAAATATTCCGTTAACACCAACCCGGTTGTCGACAGAAACGGCTCTCAAGTGCGCGTTAGCACGGCTCTTCGGCTCTTCGCCGCGCTGCTCCGCGCGTCGCCCAAATGCGCGTTGGCCTTTATACAGAAGTTCACACAGATGCCTCGAGTTTAGGATTGGGGGCCGTGATTTTACAAAAACAAACGGACGAGACAATGAAACCGATTTCTTTTTATAGTCGTAAAACTACACCGGAGGAATCTATTTACAGTAGTTACGAATTGGAATGTTTGGCCATAGTTGCGGCACTTGAGAAATACCGCGTTTACCTTCTAGCAAAGAATATAGATAGAGGAAGAAGGACAGCCTTATGGGTTATTAGCGTATTATTTAAAAGCTCCTCAGTTATTGCCTGGCCCTCAAGCAGCCGCCGCCAGTACTAATGAACTCGTTCACGGCTACGGTCGGGGACGCATTTACAGATCCCTGTCGCATTTTTCCCAAGAACGCGTCTCAGCGTTGCCAGATTGCAAGGAAGTTACAGAGTTATGATTTTAACAGCTATTTGTATAAGAGTGAAATTGGCAATTTGATTTTGCGCTCAAAATATACACAAGATTTTATACAGAGTGGAGTAATTTTCGAGGTGCCACCATTGGCATCTCGGAAACGGTAAGAGATACAACTTCGGTCAAATGGGGAAAAAGGTGCACATTTATGAGGCCAATTTATTGACACTTCTGTTTTTCCGAAAAAAACGCATAGCCTACTTGTTATAATCGAAAAACTGAAACTGGTCGATTTTTTCAACCATGCATAACTTTTTTATTATTTCATATAATTTCAATTTTCAAAAAAGAGCTTGTAGGGAATTGTAGGCTCTACAGAATAGGCCTACCTTAGTATTTTTCTGATTCGTAATTTTCGAGGTACAGCCCAAACTTACATTTTTTTAAATGGAATGGATATCAAAATTTTGCATCATTGGAAAGCTTATTTTTTTCCCTTTTTATTCATGTATGGTTTCACATACTTATTTTCACAAACTTTTAAAATATTTTATAAAACACTTTTTAATCTAGTGTGCCTTGACTGTGTTAGTTGTAAAAACAAATGAATAGTGTGCTCTGGTTGCTATGTAACAAAACAAAAGACAATTTGCAGTGAAAACTTTCTAAACATACTGCAATAAGAAATAATAAGCTACTAACTACTCAAAGTTTAATCATATGCTCAAAAGTTATTATTAGTGACTTTTATTTGATATTTTTTCCACAAATATTAAAGTTTGGCAAATGTTTTACGTTTTATGAAAACAGGTTTTTCGGTCAGTTCTATCGTAAATAAGTCAATAGTCATAGGTCGTTACCTACTTTCGATTAATTCTTCATTAGCATCGTTCCTTACTGATGTGCTTTCCTGATAAGACGTGTCCCATTCCTTAGGCTAATTAACAGGACAGCTTATAAGAATTTCTTCTGGAAATTCACATTCAGTTGTGCTGAAGTTTGTCTTCAGTGTTGTCGTATACTCTTTTGACGTTTCCTTTCCCGAAATTGATCACTCGAACGCTTAATCTTAATCATGGTTAATTCGTGCGTATATTTTGAATGTAAGCGAAATCGCAGAACCGACTGCGATTTAAGCTTTTTTCGTTTTCCTATAGAAAAAGAAAGACGCGATTTGTGGTTGATTAATTGTGGCAATCCACAGCTTTTCACGTTATCTGAAGAACAATTACGTGAAAGAACTGTGTGTGCCATGCATTTTTCCGAAAAGCAGTTTATGAATTCAAGAAAAAATAGGCTGAGTCATAATGCTGTTCCCTTAAATTACAAAACTGCCATGCAACCTGACCATCAACATCGCCAGTGTCGCCCAAAGAACTCGCATTTAAAAAAGAGATCATGCCAAGGGTCTATGGTAAAGCGACGTCTAGTTCGGGCTCTTTTCATTTGGATGAAGATCATATTGCTTCGCCTATGCAATTAGATGCAGATACCATACCGGATTCGTCTATGATACAGGTTAGTTCCTTTAAAAATGCCCGTTCTGTATACAGTGTGGTGATAACGTCCCGCACAAAATTCATTATTTTCTTATTTAATGTTTTTTGGGAAAACCCCGAAACAAGTCATTTTATTTTTTAAAAAGACTCAATTTTCCCCCTTATTTTGATAGATCTCCTCACCAGTTAAATGATGATGTAAAAAAATTAGTGCCCCTCGTAGGTAACAATTGTTTTGAGAAAAATACACATGAAGTTCAAACAATTCTGAATTTATTTTTAATGAAAATAAGAGCTATGACAAAAACTACCTAATTTTGATTTTAAAACATTTACCACTGTTTCACAAATGTGTCAAAGTCAACAATTTAACGTTTCTAAGGAAACAGATGTGGTGCTTTATTTTAAATTAAAAAAAATCTGAATTTTTTGAACGTTATGTGTATTTTTCTCAAAAAATTGTTATGTGGGGTACTAATTTTTTATATCACCATTTAACTGGCGAGATCTATCAACATAAGAGGGGAAAATGGGATTTCCATTTGAAAAAATTAATAATGACGTCATAGCGCAGAAACAAAAGCCTCCCTCACCCTTCTATTTTTGAAAAATTTATTGTTTATTCTAATTGTCGTTACTATTTTGCTTCAAAGAATCAGAAAATAAAAAAATCGAATTTTTATGCCATACAAAATATGATTTTCAGGGACTTCGAAAATTTCACCTAACCATGTTAGGAGGCGGGGTTTTACGATAGCGCTCAAGCAGCCGTTTTGAGGAAAACAACTATACTGTTAAATGCAAAAGAAAATATGAACAATTTCCAGTATGGGAAAGTCTATGGACGGTGCCATGTCCACTTTTTAAAGAATAAAATTGACGTGTCAGGGTTTTCCCAAAAAACATTAAATAACAAAATTATTAATTTTGTGTAGAACTTTATCACCACACTGTATAATAAAATTTTTAAATTTTCCATCGATAGTAGGTTAACACGATGTCCGATTATAGGGGCTTAAATCTTATAGTTTCCCCAAATTTGTTGCTCGATCTTCGTGTAGGTACTAATTAAATAAGGTATAATTAGTTAAAATTTCTTTTAAAGTTTTATTAATTAAATCAAAACTAAATCCCAAGCAGTAAGTATACAGGGTGATCAATTTTCACTTCTTTAGGAGTTTTTATTCAATAACACAAAATGAACAAAAGTTGGCAGTTTCATAAAATACAGAAAAATTATTGACGTTTTGAATTCTCTGATAAATTGTGTAGAAATATGTAGGCAAAACAATGAGCTTGTAAAGCATTTTAATGGAGCCTACAGCATGAAAATCTTTTCTGTTATTAGTATGTTTTATTTTTAAAAACCATATTTCAACAGGCCATGTTAGAAATGCCAACACCTACCAAAACAAGAAAGCGCCGTAGTTCTGCTGTGCTACATAAAAAAATAGCAAAACTGCGAAGACAAGTGGCGGCAAAAAATTCACAAATTTACCGTATGAAGAAGCAATGTGCACGAAAGGGGGCTAATTTAGATGCACTGGGCTTGAAACCAAAAACCGTTCGCGTCTTTGTAAATATGCAACTTTCTCACAAATCTAAACAACCTTGGACAGAAGCTGAAAAAGAATTGACCTTAAATATGTACCACAAATCTCCAGCCCTCTACTTTTTTATGAGAGAAAAATTAAAATTTACTATGCCCTCCAAATCTACAATAGTTTCATGGTTACGGTTAAACCAACTTAATACAGGCACCAGTACGGAACTAATGAAAAAACTGGCTGTTAAAGTTAACAGCATGACCGATGATGAAAAACAGTGTGTCGTATTACTTGACGAAATGCATTTAAAGAAAGGTCTAGAATATAATCCACGCCAAGATATGATTGAAGGTTTCGAAGATTTAGGACATCTTGGACGGAAAAGCAAAATCGCTAGTCATGCACTAGTGTTTATGGCAAGAGGACTTATTCACAAATGGAAGATTCCTGTCAGCTTTTATGTTTCTTCAGGTACCATTAAACATGGAGAGCTATCTTCCCTCATTATTAAAAACATCGAAGAGTTACAAAGAATAGGACTTAAAGTGCGTGCTGTTACTAGTGACCAAGCTGCTACAAATA
The DNA here is from genome assembly GCA_940337035.1 of Agriotes lineatus. Classification (NCBI taxonomy): domain Eukaryota; kingdom Metazoa; phylum Arthropoda; class Insecta; order Coleoptera; family Elateridae; genus Agriotes; species Agriotes lineatus. Next base: position 13,700 of record CALNHX010007533.1, read on the forward strand.
GAGCTGCATTTTTAAATCTAGGAGTTACCGCAGAACAGCCGTATTTTTTTGTCTGCGACGCAAAAATTTTTGCAATATATGACGTACCGCACTTGATAAAAAGCGTACGGAATAATCTTCTATCAAAGGATTTTTACGTGGAGGGCAAGAAAGTTTCTTGGAAAGATATCGAAGAGGCATACAAAATAGATAAATCTTCTTGTACTGTTCGAGCAGCTGTAAAAATCACGGACTTAAGTATAATAATAATAATAATAATAAATGTCGTTTATTGAGCAAAAATAAATGAAATTGTTATTTTACAATATACTTGAATTATGAATACATAAGTTGCTCAAAGGGGCAAAGTTCAGGCGTGCTAATCGAATTAGCATACTGTTCTACCACTTAACCCCAAGGGAAATAAAGAAAACAGATAATTTGTTAAAAAAGGTATATTGTTGGGTATTGAACCCCAACCCTCGATTAGTTTGCAGCTCCTTAACCACATAAGTTCTTTTTCGTTTCTACTCTAATTTACGTTTAAAGTGCAGTAATTTAAACTAGAGTATAAATTATTAAATAATTGTGAGTTTTCTGTGAAAACCGCCCCGATTCATTTTTTTTAATAACAGATTGTACAGGACTTGGGTCAGATCCCTAATCACCAAATTAAATTTTTGCATACATTTCTGAAAGATAATTTAATGTCGATAATAAATGTTCGAATAATATTGTCTTATTCTTTGCTGAGACTATACATAGAGAGATCGCCAACTTAAATGTGCCTAAATAGATATTTTTAATGCATCAAGTAAATGAGATATTCAAGGCGTACTGTTTTAGTAGCCGTACTGTACTCTATACGTATCAACTTCACAAGATACAATATTATTTTTGTTTTTATTTGCTTTTTAAAATAGATCACTGTAAACTATATTAATCGTCAACATTACTTGAACAATAATTTCCTCTCGTATTAAAATTTTTAAATAAAATCCGTATATTGTTTATTAATTTTTTTTTTCATTATTTGTACATAGCTAATTCTATATTCATTATAGAATTTTGTGAGAATAGAGTGGGGACAATCCGTATTCCGTATAATCTTGCGCTCATCGGTGAACTTTTTGTTGAAATTATATTAGAAACCTCTTATGTAATTTTTATAGGTACCTAGCTACCTATTAAATGTTTAAAAGTGTTGCATGTGAAACTTATAAAACCTTTATTTTACTTGGTACCAGTTCATCCGATTGACAACAAATGTTTTAAATAATAACAAAACAAACCAAAGAATATACACCTATATTTAATATTCTTTGTAACTAACTTAACTTAGATGTAAGCAGAATCAAACTACTTAAATATTCTTTGGCAGAATACAAGTTTATTTCGGGTAGGTACAACCATTGTAAAACTATTGGAATTGTAGAGAGAAAGTTCTTGCAACACTGTTATAGCTCAAGAATGCTAATGACTCATTTACATGCTGAATGCCACTGATAAGGTAAGCACTTTGACGCTAGGAGCTCCCAGCGGCATTTTCGAACAAAAAATGATATATTTAACCAAGTAAATAGTTATGCAACCCAAATCACAGCATATACGTTATGGCCCATAACGCTGTCCTTCTTCCCCTATCTATATTCTTTGCTTCTAGGTATTCCATTCGTAATTAAAACAGATTGTAACAGTTTAAAATTGCTAGTCAACAAGCGCGACATTAATCCGCGTATTGGAAGATGGTTTCTCAAATTATTAGAATTTGATTACACGATAGACTACCATGCAGGGCAACAAAATCGGGTCGCGGATGCGTTAAGTAGGAATCCAGTTGAAGAAGCGAGGGATGAACCTATTATAACGGGGTTACCTGTGTTGGGGATTACAATAACCACTGATTGGTTGTCCGCCTTGCAACGAACGTGTTCCGAAGTTAAGGCCGTATGTAGCAAGTTGGAGCAGGGTGATAGGACTACCCATGAAAAATTTGTACTTTGCCATGGGAGAGTTTATAAAACGAAAGAGGGTATCTGGCGTTTATATGTACCAATAGAGCTTAGATATGAAATCGTAAGCGAAGCGCACAGGGAATTAATGCATTTAGGGATTGATAAAACACTAGACCGTGTTAAGGAATGTTATTATTTCCCTAAAATGAGGGAATTTGTCACCAAATATGTAAATAGGTGTATTAACTGTTTATTCTTTAAAACTCCGCGGGGCAAGCAATTGGGATTATTGCACCCTCTCGAAAAGGGAAAGTGTGCCTTCCAGGTCGTTCACTTGGATTATCTTGGTCCTTTTCCAACGTCACTTAGAGATAATAAACGTTTGGCTGCTTTAATTGATGGGTACAGCAAGTATGTAGTATTAAAAGCGGTGCCAGATGTAGGTGCTGAATGTACAATAGATGCTTTAAAAGAGTTTATAATGCATTACGGTAAAATGGATAAACTAATTACAGAAAGGGGAACGGGACTAGTGGCCGAAATAGTTGAGGACTTTTGCGCAAATTATAATATACACCATACGCGAATATCAACGGCCAGTCCAAGGGCTAATGGACAGATAGAACGGGTTAACGATATGTTGACAACATGCATCGGGATAAGTATTGAAAGCATAGAGGGTTCGGATTGGGATAGCAAAATTTTTGAGATGTAATGGGCACAATAATTCGGTCCACAGTGTTACCAAAAGAACTCCGTTCAGTATTATTTATTCTACTCAGCGGGATGGATTTAGCAGCAATCTATTGACGCGCGAGATAAAGGAGCTTAATGAGCAACACGGCAATGTTGAAATCTTACCGCCGGTAGAAGAGTTGTTAGAGCGAAATCGGATTAAAATGGCTAATCAATTTAACATGGGCAGGCGGGAAGCTCCAGTATATCACTCTGGCGACATTGTTTTAATTCGAGCAGAACCTCCAGCAACTGGTCAGCGTCGAAAGGGTAAACCGAAATATCGAGGTCCGTACGAGGTAATCAAACTCGTAGGTAACGATAGGTACCTAATACAAGATGTCGAGGGCGAACAACAGAGCGGCAGGTTTTATAAAGGGATTATTGCAGCAGATAGGCTAAAACTTGTCAGTGCCAATGCAGTACCAGAAATGTAATTTCGCGTAGTAGTCTAAGAATTTTACATTAGTCTGTATTTTGCTAGAAGTAGGTAGATTTTAAAGAATATTGTATATATTTATGTTTTTCGCTTCAAAGAAGGAAAGTGAAGTGAAGTGAAAGTGAAGGGGGTAGATGATCTGAGGAACTTATTCGAACATGCATCCCATAGCGATGCATTATTTTGTGTTTGATTTTTGTACCTTTTGTAAATGTTTTGTTTTTTCATAATATTGTTTGTGCTAATTCGATGATAATTTGTTTGTATTTAGTAGTTGTAGGTTAATGGCATGTGACTTAGCGTTTTAAGTTGTTGTTTTTACATGGTGTGCATTTGTTAGTGGGTCGAATGTGAAAATAGGTATTTCGGGGACGAAAATACTTCAGGAAAGGCCGAGCTGTTAGACATTTTTAGATCCACCGGCCGAAATTTCAAATTTTGCAGGCTTGCGATATTTAACGTGTATACTTCCACTCCCACATCCGGTCCTCGCTATTGAGTCATAGGGCTGGTTGCAGAAAGAATGTTAAGTCTGGTGTTAGCTAACGCGACGTCAAAGTGAACAAAAACGAATCAAATCTCAGATGCTTATGGTAACTAATACATTAGTAAACAAAATTTGATACGATTTTGTTCACTTTGACGCGACGTTAGCTAACACCAGACTTAACATTGCTTTCTGCAACCGGCCCTTAGAAAGTTAGAATTTCGGCAAACAGCAAAATTTATCGGGGGGCGGAGTACTAATTATTTTCGAACTGACAACGCCTGGGAAGAGCCGTTGGAAATGCAGAAATATCCAAATGGCATGATTGGTCGGATATTCAAAAATTAGGGTATGCTATTGGTAGTTTTGAATGTGAGAGAGGAAATGGACGGTTTTAGCTATGTGAATGTTTGAAAATATGAGTTAGTCTTAAGCAGCATTTCAACCTGTTACAGACGTTACTATTTTAAATTATATATATATTTTATTAGCAAGTTGTTGTGTTTTATTCCTGACGACAGTAATCAGAAGTGAGATTATTGTAACATAAGATTCAGAAAAATATGCTTGTTATTTTATTTTGAGCTTTGCTTCATTGTACCACAACATTTTTTTGTGGTGCAATAGGGAGACGGTAAAATGTAGCCTGCTGCTGCTAAAGAGAGATGCACTTTTCTGACGCGGGGGGTGAACTAAGACAGCCGTGTATGAATCTTCCCCCGCAGCCCGCGTTTCTCGCGGACGGCGGCGGCTTTAGTCAAGAATTTTGTTTTCGTGTGATGTAATTAATTGTGCCGTCTCGCCGATTTGGTGGACTGCTTGAGCGGAAGTTCGCTGGACGTTTTGGCGCGTTGTGACCGACGTAATAAATATCCGGGGCGAGGTCGCTTTATTCCGTTTCGGGTCTGCTCACCTGACTGTGGGAGAACCATTTTCCCTTAGTGCACACCTCTTCATTAAGCCTCGTAGGTTATTCTCGTATCTAGTGAGAAGAATTGCCTTTGCAAATCCTAGGGGGGGGGGGGGTGGCTTTCAAGGTAAGACATTTGGTTTCAAGGCCACCCTGTGTGTTTGGACCTGAAGACTCGGAGGAGGCTTGGTGAATAACGCTGAGGTGGATAGCGGCGAACCTGGGGGACCTCCTCATAGCTTTCGTGAAGTTCTTGCTTTATTCACGCAGGCAACCCCTTTTAAAAGCAAGTGGCGCCTTGGGTTATATATTTTGGTTATGAGCATAGCGTAAGTGCCGTCGGTTTTAAGTGAGCTTTCGAACTACCCCTTCCTGACTGAGCTAAGTTGAGGGTAACTGGAACGACTACATCTGTAGCAACACATTTAAGATATGTGTTATGGTGAAAACCGGAGAACCCCTTTACTCCTTTCCCCGATTTTGTCAGTTAATGTGATTAATGGCGATCCGAGTAATTTATCATGTAACAGATTCTTAGTGCTCGCCCAAAATGCAGCTTCGTGTTTGTCGATAACTCCCTTTTCGCATTGTTTTTTCTGTTTTTCTTGTTGTCAAGGACGCCCTTGTCGCCCGCAACGGTGGGGCATTGGTTTTGTTATTAACGATTCCTTTTCTTGTCGTACAGCTTTCTTTTAGTCTTTGGCATGAACATCATATTGTTTTTTCCAGTATTTTTTATGAAAACATGACTTTTTAGGACTTCGAAATTTGGAATCGTGTTTTTTCATATCAGGACGCGTATCCTATTTGTTTTCTTTTATCAAATGAGTTCCTTGTCATACCTTTGACATACCAAACATTGTTTTTCCCGGGATTTTTTGCGGGATTTTTTTCTTTTCCGTGCTAAGGCATATTTTGGAGCCATTCTTTTTGGTGCTATCTTTATTTTAGTAATGATCATTAAGTAAACCGTGTTTTTTTAGTATTTTTTGTGAAAACTCTAAAATTTTTGGAAGGTATCGAACTTTTTTTTAATTAGTTTATTGTTGATTGCGTTTAGCCTTCAGCTAATTTGAAATTATATTGTGCTATCTCATATCTAAGTTGAAGTTAGTAGAGTTCATCGATGTTGACGCTTTTAGACCACCGATGTTGACCTCTTTTTGTTGTCATTCTTTGATGTGGTGCCGCGTTGTTGTTCGTTGACGAGTTGGAAATCATTTCGCTTTCATTATTTCGTATTGGTTTGTGGTTAAGGTGTGGTTTTGTGTTGGTGTGTTTTGTGAGATTCGCTTATGCGAATTTTTAAGGTCTCTCAAACCATGTAAGAGTTGGCTTTGCGTAGTTTTTTCGATTGTCTTTTAATTCATTCCTATTTTTATCGTGTATCGCCCAACTTCGTTTGCTGATTTCATCGCGTGCATCAACACCTGTCGAAGTGTCTTGAACACTTTTTCGTTTATTGATTTAGTCGTTCACCGTGTTGGAGTATGTCGCGATTCAGTCGCTTGTTGTCGTTTTGTTTTAGTGACTTATTTATTGACGATCTGTCGTCGCCTACCAAATTTGTTTAATGACTTTAGGTCATGCTAGAGTTCCTATATAGTATCAGAGTTGAGACAACGCAAATGTCAGCCTCATTACTGTTCCAAAAATAAATGATAACGTACAAGGTTGTCTTAATTAGTATGTGTCACCTATGAATTTAATTAAAGTACGTTTTTTTCCTATAAGAATTTTCAAGGTCAAGATAAAATTGGCAAAACTGCTTTTTTTAAATTATTAGAAAATTTATTTTCGTCAGGTTTTTCTCTAAACGACTTGTGTCATTTTGACATTTAAAATTAAATTGTCAGCTTTTTTATTTTGAAACTGAATACGCGTAAAACGGAATCCTTTAAAATTAAATGTAAAAAAGCATTTCTGAAGTGTGCAGAGGAACTGTTGGATCTGAATCCTAACACACCAGAAGAAGACATTTACGAAAGATTAGCAAGAGCTTTTGATGTAAATAGAACTTTAATGCCAGATTTTAAATTTCCCACCAATTTTTAGTTCTATAAAGTTACTAAAACAAATTTTACCAACATATATTTTTTAAAGGAATCCAAGTTATGCCCACATAAACCCTAAATTCTTTGACCTTGAAAATTTTTATAGGAAAAAAACGTACTTTACTTGCCACGTTGACAATGTCAAAAAATGGCTAATTTAAAGCGTTTATGAAAACTACAAGGTATCTCCTACGGATCCTAGTATATAAGTAATCTTTGAGAAAGAGTTGAGACAACGTAAACGAAGTAGGTACAGCATTGGATTTTAGTTTTCGTTTGCCACCCAGACGCACTTTTTCGCACCGAGTCTGGTTCTACTTGTGAGTGTTCAGTTTATATTTTTGAACTATTCAGATCTCTTTTTTGGGAATTTATGTCAATAGATGTAAAGCCCCGTTCAAATCTACTTTTGAAGTGAAAAATGCAACAACCCGTATTTCAAAAACTGTAGAAATAGTATATTAAAGTATGAGTGGATCAGGGCAGCGCCAAGCCAGTGTGCAATGTGTGCACCGCACACGGGCGGCCAAATTCAGGGGCGGCCAAAAAGGTTTAAAAATTATATACAAATTACAAAAAAAAATTAAAAATGTACATTTTTTTTTACTTTACAAATTTTAGAAGTTCAAAAATATGTCCCTATATAGGTATAAAAAGTGTTTATTGTGTAAATGAACACCTGATAATATGGTTACATGGATTATTGTTTATGTAAATTCTCGAAGTTAGTTTTTATTCCGTGGCGGCTAATTGTTAAACGAAGCCAACTTGAAGGAACGCTTTCCATGCATCTTTATGCAATGATTACAAAAAAGCCGGATATTTATCAGAAGCAACAAAACGTGACTTTTCAGAAAACTTGCGGCTGGCGGCTTTTATTGACTGTGAAACATATCGTATTTATGAAGTACGTATTTATATTATTTTTGATCGGGGTGTCGGCGATCTCTTTTGTCGGTAAGTACCTAACTGTTTAAAGCTGATTTTAATAAATATAATATTATATGATGCTTACATTAATGCTGTAGAATTATGTGTGCAATGATAATTATTTGGTCATTTAATTTTTGAATTGGCTGCAGAGAAGATCGAGTAGAGAAAATTAATTTTGTTAGTGATTGTGTTTTGAAGAAAGTTGAAGAAAAGTTATAAATATATAAGTACCTACGAGTACATACATATCAATCATATATCAATCAATACACAGATAGTTACCTACATATTCTTAAATTGTATTAAGTAATAAAATTGTTATAATTTTTCTCGAACAGAAAAACGAAAAGGCTGTCGGGTTTTCAGTATCGAAAACAAAGTCTACAAAAAAAAGAATAAAATAAAAAACTGGCCAATACTTTAGAAAAATATTTAAAGCCAGAAAATGTGTCAGCGGAAGCATTAGAATCAAGCTCTAGTTCTCTTTCCGGGCCACTTAATGAGCCGTGCGTCCAAGAAGTCGAAATGGAAATTATGAGGGAAGATTCCGAATCTGGGGAAGAGAAGATGACTTCATCTGACTCGGAGTCTCCAAAACCAGAGAGAAGAGAAGTTTGTGACGCTGAAGAAGCCAGCACGTCATCCTCATCAAGGCTTTCTGAACTAAAGAAATTTGGCTGCTCATCAGATTCACAGCAGTCGCAGCAGGACACAGCAACCTCAGATGATCCTGGAGACTGGCCTGAGATAATATCAACAACATTAACAAAAATTTTAGTAGAAAGAGGGCCTGTTCGGGTAACGCAATTTAATTTCCCAACTAATGAAAATGGTCGAAGGTTTTCGAAAAAATATTTCTACCGTTCTCTTCCAAATGGAGAAGAAATTAATAGACCGTGGATAGTTTATTCAATAAAAAATGATACAGTTTATTGCTTTTGTTGTACAATATTTGGCAAAATTAAAAACAATTTTTCGCAAAAAGGAAGGTGTTTCTGACTGGCAGCATTTGTCACTATTGATTTCAAGGCACGAAAAAAGTGATACTCACAATGCAAATGTTAAAAATCAGTTAGAACTTATAAAATTGTTATCAAAAGAACAAACTGTAAACCAGACGCAACTACGTTTGTTGAATGTAGAAGCAAAGCACTGGCATGCTGTGATTGAGAGAATAATTTTAATAATACAATATTTGTCACAACAGTGTCTTGCTTTACGCGGGCAATCTAATAAATTATTTGAAAGCAATAACGTTAATTTTTTAAAAGCTGTTAAGATGATCTCAAAATTTGATTCTGTTATGTCAGAACATGTGCTTCGGACTCAAAAGTCACAAAACAATGAAACACGAATAGTAAATTATTTAGGGGACAAAATTCAGAATGAAATAATAGACGTCATTGGTAACAAGATTAGAAATAATATTTTGGATATAATTAGAAAATGTAAATACTATTCTATCATTCTTGACTGTACACCGGATATTAGTCATATCGAACAAATGACTATAATTTTTAGATTTACAATGTTGAATGAGTCCTCAAAAAAAATTGAAATACGCGAGCATTTTATAGAATTTTGTCCTATTAATGATTCAACTGGAGTGGGTTTAAGTGAATTTTTAATGAATTTACTTTCAAAGTTGAATTTAAATATTTACGACATGCGTGGCCAAGGGTACGATAATGGGGCAAATATGGGCGGCAAACATAATGGTTTGCAAAAAAAAATTTTAGAAATAAATCCGCGAGCATTTTTTGTGTCGTGAACAGCCCATACATTAAATTTAGTAGTGAACGATGCTGCTAAAGTTTCTTTTGAGACTTCTGGTTATTTTGATATAGTTTAAGAATTATTTGTTTCTGCGTCGGTAAAAAGATGGTCAATTCTGAAAAAACACACAACAAATTTAAATTTAAAACCACTTAGTGATACACGGTGGTCTAGTAGAATAGACGCTGTGAAGCCCCTGCGTTACCAAATTGGGCAAATATATGATGCATTGGTAGAAGTAATGGAAGATCTTTTATCCGTACAAGACCACAGTGCTTCACATCAAGCCAAATCTTTGGCATTAAAAATTCAGAGTTATAAATTTTTGTGCTCAACAATTATTTGGTTCAATATTTCAATCAAAATGAATGTTTTGAGCACGATGATGCAAAATCCTACTATAAATATAAAAACTTGCTTAGAGCATTTTAAAAATTTGTTAGATTTTTTCTTAGCTCTTCGATCAGATGAAGAATTCAATAATGTTCTTACTGACGCTAATACACTTGCGGATGAACTCGGTATTGAACCTAATTTCCCTGCTGTTCAGTCTGTTAGACCACGAAAAAAACCCATACAATTTGATTATGAACACAGTGATGAACCAATTATTGATCCAAAAAATTATTATAAAGTTAACGTTTATTTTAATATATTAGATCAAACTTTATCGTCTTTAAGAGACAGATTTGAGGGAATAACAAGATAGGATACTATGTTTGGATTTCTCTATAATATGTTTGATGTAACGGAAAACGAGCTATTACAATGTTGTAAAGATTTACATCTTCATCTAACTGATGATTCTAGAAAGGAATCAGATATAGATGGAATAGAATTATTTGAAGAGATAAAATCTTTAAAATTACATCTTAAACCTACTTCAGCTGAAAAGCATCAGTTAGAGCCCCAGTCCATTCTTGAATATATTTCTGAAAATCAGCTTATAGCAGCATTTCCAAATATGTCAATAGCTCTTAGAATATCACTCACGTTACCAGTTTCAGTTGCGTCTGGTGAGAGATCTTTCTCCAAACTAAAAATTATTAAAAATTATATGCGATCCACAATGTCACAAAACAGATTAAATAATCTGTCTATAATAGCAATAGAAAGCGACACGATGGATTCCATCGATTTAGAATTAGTAATTAAAGAATTTGCGGAGAAAAAAGCTAGAAAAGTTGCTTTTTTATAATTTTCTAAAATTTTGTTGCTTTTTATTAATTTTATTCCACTATTTTTTTTTTGTAGATTTTATTGTTAATAAAACTTTTTTCACTTAAATTAATTTGATTTGTTACAGTTAAACTAGGTATGTACTACATAAAATTTATATTTTACAACAAAAATGTAAATTTTGGGGCGGCAAATTTGGGTTTGCACACAGGCGGCCATTGATGCTGGCGCGGTCCTGGAGTGGATAACAAGGTCTTTAAAACACGCACGAGTTTTCGAGCACGACGGCGTAGCCGGAGTGCTCTAAATAGAGCAAGTCTTTTAAAGACCAGTTATCTACGAATACTTTACGCTATTTTTTATTATACCTGCAATACTGGAAATAAATTACCCACTAAAAACTTAGAAATAATTTTTGCCGTGATAAATCGGGAGGGCATTGCTACTATAGTTACGAGAATTGTTTAAGTTTTTGTCGAGTCCACGTCCGTTGTTGCATTCAGTCGTTTCCTTGACAACCTTTAAAGCTCGGCGAGCTTTAATCGCCTGTTTTCGCACGCCCAGGCGTGCTTTAAACGGCGATTCTGATGCAGGTATTATAAAATAGTATATTAAAGTATGAGTGGATAACAACGTCTTTAAAACACGCGCGAGTTTTCGAGCACGACGGCGTAGCCGGAGTGCTCGAAATAGAGCAAGTGTTTTAAAGACCAGTTATCCACGAATACTTTACGCTATTTTTCATTATACCTTCAAAACTGGGAATAAATTACGCACTAAAAACTTAGAAATAATTTTTGTCGTGATAAATCGAGAGGGCATAATAATATTGCTACTATAGTTACGAGAATTATTTACGTTTTTGTCGCGTCCATGTCCGTTGTTGCATTCAGTCGTTTCTTTGACAACCTTTAAAGCTCGGCGAGCTTTAATCGCCTGTATTCGCACGCTCAGGCGTGCTTTAAATGGCTATTCTGATACAGGTATAATAAAAAATAATTGTTTAGGTAACTAATTTTTAAGTAAATTCCATATACATACTTACAACTTTGCAAGATATGCTATTTAAAGAACTATTGTCAATTAGAAATTGAGCACATACATATTAATACATTTGCACCAATCAGTGTTAGACCTAAAGTCAAATAAAAATTTGTCAAATGTGACATTCTCAGAACTGGTTTCTATTATCCATTCACAAAACTCATGAACTGTCAATGTCAAATTTTTTAAATATTTGTTGAGTGTACCTGGAAATTACAGTTTTTTTGGGAATGTACTTCGGATCTAGTGATTTCTAGTAATATTTAAACTTAAGGTTATGTTAAATGTGTCAGAAGTCAAAACTAATTTTTTCTAGTATTTCCTTGTAATAATCAACTATAGCAGTTTTTCCCTTTCCAATAATAAAACCCTCTATCGTTTCTGTTCATTTCAATTGAAGTATATGCACAAAAATAAAGGTATTTGGGAGATTATTATTTTACAAGAAAGTGTGACATAAGTCACGTTTTTAAATTTCAAACATTTCAGTGCTGCCAAAATCAGCAAGCAGAAGTTCGATAACAGAACTTAAACAAGGTACCAACTTAACTGCGTTTTGACAGTTCACGAGTTTTGTGAATGGCTAGTACAGTAACTATAGGATTTGAATCTGGAGCAATTTCAGACAAAACTGCGCATGCGCAGTGGATCACAACCAATCAGCATCTATTCCCGACTTGTCTCAACTCTTATAATATTTAGGAACTCTAGGTCATGCATCGTATTCCTGCCCTCTTGATTTTGGGAGCAGCGATTTCGTTGAAGACTTTTGATGACTTTAGGTCGTCGCGTATTGTCCCCGCCCTCTAGATTTTGGGAGGAGCAATTTTGCTGTTAGCTTTTGGCTTCGTGTGGCAGTCATGGCCAGGCTGTTCACATGTTGTTTCTTTAGTGAAGTTTATGTTTGACATTTGTTGGAGACTTTGTTTTTCCCGATTTTCTTTTGGTGATCGGTGTCGAAGTCATTTTCGGTCTCGCATTTGGCGAATTCATAGACGACTTGGCCCTCGGCATCGTCTTCGATTGAGGATTTTGGTGAACTTAGTTTTCTTTTATATTACTCTCGATCATTGACAATTTTTGACAGTTTCTGTCACAACCTTTCGTACTTTCTTTCCCTCTTGGTATCCCTGCTGTGGGACTCACACAAAAACGATTGCCATTGGCCAAACTCCAAATTTCCATGGCTTGTGATTGATTCTATGTATTAATCACAGACATTAATTTTTAGGTAGTCATCGTTTCACGACCCCCATCATTAATTAGATACATTATTCGTTAAAAATATTACGGGAGAACCGAAAGTAGAGTTGCTGTCATAGAACTTAATTTGAAAACAGCACATCGTTAAATAAACAATAGGTCTTCCCAACACCAATGTCATAAGATAAATAGACTAGAAAACCAAAGATTGTTTGTCTGCGTTATGTTGGTGAATCATTTGTAAATTTCAAATTTTCGAGATATCACACGATTGAATTCTTATAACATCTACCCAGCATAGCACAATCAGTTAAAGTGCACATTAATGAACGTTTATCGCAATTAATATGGGAATTTTTTTTACATTTAACATCGTTGAGTAAAACGGTATTTTACAACATAACAGCTATTATAGCATAGCAACGACGATTCGTTTCACGTTTGGCAATATTGAAGTGTATCGTTGGTGGTACTATCAGTCTATGCCGTATTCGAAGTTAGTAGAATTGATTTTGTGTTGGTCTGTGTTAAGACTGACGCAAAACTTAACTTATTAACTTCGAATTTGGCATAGACTTGCTGTGCCACCAACCATACACCTCAGTACTCTCAAAAGTATAACATCAACTGGAGCTGCTTATTGTGCTCCAGTACGTAAAAACAAGTTCTGCTCAGCTTAGTTATGTTTTATATTCAATGTCACTTTTATATAAAAAATTAATATATTACATTTCCATCTGAAATGAGATAAAATAGTGTATGAAACGCGTTAGAAAAGTATGGCTGTTTAAGTACTCGCTGACGGTCGAACTCAAACCAACCCTTGTTCAGCAAAATATCATTTTTCCAAACAAATTCCGCAATATAGTATTTTCGCACTTTATTTCTAACCCCCTTCTGTTACTCCATAATGAAATAGTCATTAGCACTAATACGATTGCGTCAACAATATTCAGAACTTTTCCTCTAAAGGAATTCCAAATTAACATCCTCCTGATGACAATTTATCTATTGGCTAACGATGTTTATAGATTGATAACCATAGAAAACTTTCAGTAACATGAAGGTCCATCAAATACCGTTTTTTATTTAAGATGAAAGAAGTGTAAAAATACTGTATTTCTAATAAGTATTATTTAATTATCAAATACCTGTGTAAAACTAGCAAATGCTTCAGCGTTATCGACAAAATCAGTAATATCCCTTGTATAACAAAACTGCATTATAACCATGCAATTTACAAATAGCATCATTCCACACAAGAAACAGTTTAATGCTACATGTTTTATAGAGCGTTCTTTTGAGTAAAATCCCAAAAGTGCTAATACATAAAGTGGAAATTGTATAGTACTGTAAAAGTCGGACATCGTGGGATATGCACTGCCTCTCAAATGCTTGAAATGTCTATTGCAGATTTATCTTATCCTGTAAACAAGAAGAAAGAGCAATACTATAATATGACTATAATATAACACAAACTTAAAACCAAATTTTTCAGACACCTTTACGAAGTGCTTGCTTTGCTTTCGAAAACTAATCACGTGGCTAGCATTCGTTCCGCGACTCAAAAGTGTTGGTGTTGGTGGAGCTTATGAACATAAAGCGCTTGTGACAATTTCAACAGCAATAGTGGCATTTATTTCTGACATAAAAAACCGTATATATAACTGTAATAAGTCCAAGCGGGGGTATTTCCTACTAGCTACTCTGATCACTTATCTCCACCGATTACCGACCTGCAAAACAAGTAGCAATGTAACAAGTGGCTTGAGCATTCCCGACTAAAATTCGACTTGCATATAACGAGTTGCTATGATAACGGAAATGCAAGAAAGTATTAATGAACAAGTTATTATCTGGCTGTAACCATTTTTGGAACAAATTGAGAAAATTGGGTTTATTTTACGAAATCGTGACATTTATTTCTTGGTTACTTTGGAAAGTTTCAGTAAAAAATAACCGCCTATTTATTTTGACCAGCATCAAACTATCATGAAAGAATTGCAGTGATTGGACATCTTTAAATAAAATTTGTCAGGTCATTTTGAGCAGCTTAAAGTACTATAGTTATCCATTCACGCCTTTAGGGCAGCCTAGCTATATTTCAAAACCGTTCCCACCATTTAATCTTCTCATCACAAATACTCACAAATACAAGCCCTTTTTGTCTAAATTTGAACACCCTGTAGATTGGAGCAGTCCGTTCGAATCAGCCGTCTCGGACCATCCTTTATGTCACACGTGCTGTCTGGACGCAAGCTAAACTCGATTCAACCGCCGGGCATGTCCCCTCGCCATTGGCCGCTTGATGACGCTTGGCGTTTTGGCACTCGATTCTGCTTACGGTCGTTTTTTTTAGTCAGTCGACCCCTTCCCCCGATCCGAGCAGTGCTGTGGCGCCGCACGGACGTCCCCCTCGCGTTTCGGCGCGACGGGTGGTGTTTGCTTTTGTTGATATACTGTTGCCTCGAAGGCTGTTGCATTACCGTGTTTACCTGCAAGTGGGTGGCTCTCGAAACGGTCGTGGTGAGATACAGTGCGTGAGGTGCTTGGGTGTGGTTATGGTAGCCGAGAGCTCTGTTTTCCCGTCGTGAGGCCTTGTGCGTGTGTACACAGGCCGATTCTTCCCTAACAGGGGATCTAGCCCGCAGAGTTCCCAAATTGTAGGCACTAACGTTCCCGTGGCCGTAGAAGGCCGCTATTACAGATTTCTGGACTTTCCCGCCAATGCAGCTTCGACGCCCACGCTCCCGTTCCTGAACAGTTCGCAACAGGCGATGCCGACTGCCCTCGTCGCAGTGCCCAAACATTGGATAACTTTCGAACACAGGTAGCAATGTGAACATGTAATTTGCGCTTATAGTGACCGCAAAAATCACGCATTCTGACCGCATTTCATTACTAATTCACTAATTATCGACAGTATGGCCCCATTTTGCATGTAGTAACTGCTTAATCAATATAATCTGGCCGTATTTGTTAATAACGAACTGTTTGTATACGCAAGGCCCCAATTTATGTTCTGTAGCTTTGTAATTTACGCATTCTGGCCGCAGGTCATCAATAATTCACTAATTAACGCCAGTATGGCCCGATTTTGCATGTAGTAACTGCTGATTCAATATAATCTGGCCGTGTTCGTTAATAACGAACTGTTTGTATACGCAAGGCACACATTTATGTTTTGTAGCCTTGTAATTTACGCGTTCTGAGCGCAGTTCATTAATAATTCACTAATTAACGCCAGTATGGCCCCATTTTGCATGTAGTAACTGCTTATTCAATATAATCTGGCCGTATTTGTTAATAACAAACTGTTTTTATACGCAAGGCCCCCATTTATGTTCAGTGGCCTTTTCATTCACGCATTCTGACCGCAGTCCTTAATATTTCATTAATGAATGAGTTTGTATTAGTGATAGCGCGCCACTCCAGCTGGGGCTTAGAATTTAACTTAACTCAACGTAACACTGTGTAAGTCTTCCTAATCATACACACCAATAGACATGTATTTGAACGAAGGCCTTGTCATTGCGGCGAATCTAAGCATGCTTTTTTCAGGTTAAACCTTTTGTGTATAGATTTGTGTAAAGCGAAGCTTGAGCAATAGAGCGACACAGGTAGGTTTGACAGCGCCCGCTGCAGTGACGACGAGGACGATGAGGCCGAGTTCTTTCTTTTCCAAGACCCGAAATAGGTATTTAAGAATTTTTCTTAAACTTGTAATCCGAATTTTACAGATTCTCGGGTACTTGCCTGACGTAGTACCCTGTGTACTTTTCAGCCCGTCCAACCGTCCAGGTCCGGTTGTACGAGTATATAAAGGCAGATCTGGTGTCGCCCTTTTATTTCGACTTACCCCATATATGTCACGCCACGCTTGTCCGGTGACGTACCGTTTGGACCACGCCCATCTCCTTGAGCGTATCAGCCGAGCCACTTTAGCCTGTTTTGACAGATTTTTGGGAGAGCGTGCCACCTTTTCCCGGACTAGTCGTGCTATACTCACACCGCGTGGGTGTCGTAAAGTCATTTTGATACCGTAACAAATTTGTGATTTGATAGGTTTCTAAATGTTTGTTGAATTCTGTAATAAGCCTGATTCTTTTACCAGCGCTCCTTTTAATTACATACGTAACTGTGCTGTAGTTTTTATATTGTAGTAAGTAGTTTGAAAACGTATTTCAAAAGCGCGCCGAGTGAGTCCGCGCGACCATCTGAAGGCAGACCGGATGCTTATACTATTAGAACAAAAATTCGTCAAGTTTCCGCGGGTGTTGTGTAGGAAGGGGCATTCTCTATCAAGTGGCGACAGTGTGTAGTTGCGTCCGGAAGTCGCAGCCTACGCGTGTTTTTTTTGGAGCTGAGATACAGCTTCGAGAGCTTAGTGCAGCTATGAAAGGCATTCTAGATATCTGGCTTTAGGGTGCAACTACTAAGGCGAGCAATGAACGTGCTGCATTTCAATTTGATCGGCAACGTTATTAGAAAAGTCTAACCCAGACGTTTGCGTGCAGCAGAAGGGTGAATCAGGTTAATTCCAGAATTTTTTACCCTTTACAAGAGTCGTTTCACTTATCTGGAGACACACTGTATACTGCTCAACAAATAAACTTTGACCATAAATAAAAATTGCATTTGTTACATAATAATGGTGATTCACTAACACCCCATGAAGGAGCTTGGCTTTTGTTACATATGTTATAAAATATATACTTAAAGGTTTTCGCTTTATGATATACTCATATTAAGCATACTTAATTTCACTATTCTCAAATATTTAACTGACGCATTAACCAAATCATATATAATAAAATTAAAAAATAATAAAATTATAAAGAAAATATATTTAACAAGAATAAGAACAAAAAATCTGTAAAAGACTTTACCCAGAACTTCCTCCTCAAGTGGACATTGTAACACAAAATAATTTTAAAAATCTCAGGAAACTAGGTGTTAATATGTTTTCACGTTCTAAATATACGGAAACAATAAAAGAGTACCCTTGAATGCGAATTACATTAATTTGAAAATAAAATTTCGTTACCGGAGGGATTTCATCGCGGCGCCTGCAACTGCGAACAAATAGTTCAAACATTTTTCGGAACCCTACGAATCCCTTTTCATATCGTTGCGTTTCAGCTGGCTTGACCTTTACGCCGGCCATATATTAAGTTTCGTGCCGAAGCGAGGTGCGTTTCAGACAAGGGAAAATTAATTATATTTTTTACATCAATAAATCATTCATTCACTAAGAATTTCTTCATTCCTTTTTAAACATCTACGCAGGATGTATATATTTATATGCAATAGTGTTTTAGATACGTCGATGCTGAAATGTATGCAACACATTCCCCGTTCGCTTTGATTAAACAATTTCTGTAGCATTTATTAAAAATAATAATTGAAATTAATTCGATATCATCTAAATCTAGAGAGTTTAAGAATCATTAAGAAATATTCAAAACTAAGCCCGTAAATGCGATGTACCCATAAAATTTATACATTTTTAGTACTAAAGAAATTTCGGAAAGTATTTTCTTCTGGATTTTCACAATCTCAGAAAGAATGGAGACCTACACATTTATATCAGTAAGGTAATTCCAGATAGTGTAAATTTAAAAAATATATATCTTCGAATGCATATTCCATGATTGAATTTACGGCCTCGTCCTAATATGCGTTTCTCGTCTATTTCAAGGTTTGAGATTTACGCATTTATGCGGCTCGAGGCGATTACAATACTTTCTTCGTTTTTCTGGCGACGGAAGTAAAAAAAAATTAATAGTTTTTTGAGCCTCCTCGGAACGTTTAAAATTTTTTGGCAACGATTTGGCATGCTTTGTATGCAATGTGCTATCAACATTTGGGCAAAATTCAAAAATTTTCAAATGATAATATTTTATTCGTGGAGTTAGTCTTATTTAAAACAAATTATGAAAAGAAATGCTTCTTATAGTGACACAATCCTGAAACGTTATCTAAAATGACATGACTGTCCTTTTGAAAAATGTTTTTAAAAATTCCACCAATATATTCAATGATCCAGTTCATTTGTTGAGCAGTATATCTAAGAGAAAAAAATGTGCAAGAGAAATTTCGGGTAAGAACCTCACTTCTTCCTAAGAAAAATACCACTATAACCCTTTTAAAATATGACAACACTTATGGATACAACTCGTAGGGGTGCTAATAGAACTATGACAAAAAAATATTTCTAGAAAAGAAAATAACGGCCAATTTTGTGTTAGTACCTTTACAAAACGACGAAGTTCTGCTAGCAATTTTTTTAAAGTTTCACTAGTTCTAATGGAAGTCGTAGTAGCACCCCGGCGAGTTCTATCAAATAGCATTTTTTATAGGACAAAAAGAAGAAAGGTACGCCCATTTCTGTGTTAGTACTTTTACAAAACGAAGAAGCCCTGAGAGCAATTATTTTAAAGTTTCCGTAGTTCTAATGGGAGTTCTAGTAGCATTCCAATGAGTTCCATCGTTAACTCTAATAACATAGATAGGACAAAAAGAAGAAAGTTATGCCCATTTCTGTGTTAGTACTATTACAAAACGACGAAGTTCTAGTAGCACCCCAACTAGTCCTATCGTTAACTGTGATAACAAAATTTTATAGGACCCAAAGTAAAAAAGTTACGCCCATTTCTGTGTTAGTACTTTTACATACCGACGAAGACCTGGTAGCAATCTTTTTAAAGCTTCACTGGTTCTAATGGGAGTTCTAGTAGCACCCCGTCAAGTTCTATCGTTAACTCTAATAATTTTTTTATAGTACTCGAAGTTAAAAGGTTACGCGCATTTTTGTGCTAGTACTTTTACAAAACGACGAAGTTCTGGAAGCAATTTCTTTAAGTGTCGGTAGTTCTAATGGGAGTTCTACTAGAACCCCGGCGAGTTCGATTGATAACTATAAAAACATTTTTTTATACTCGAAGTAAAAAGGTCGACAAAAATACGAGTGTGAGTTGGGTTGCATATTAAAAATATATAACGAGAGTAAATTGCCACAAAAAATTATTACGTACTTAAAATTTCTTGCCATCCGTTAAACATGTTCAAATTCATTTTAAAACCTATTACGGAAATTATAGCAAATGCAGTTATTAAACCTTACTAGCCAATACAGACTTTATTAATAATTATATTTTTACACACAGTAAAGTTGTGTTTGTTAACTGGAAGATAGTGTATGGTGAAATTTGGATATATCGGGGCCGCCCACGTGAGCAGCCCCTTGATGAATCTCGGGGGGCGGCGAACACAATGGCGATGGTTTCAACTCCCTAGGAACCCCGCAAACAATACTTTTGAGTGGTTAACTTGGCAGCTTCCCCTGCTTACTTATAAACAGCCACACATCAGAGAGTGCTTTAATGTAATGAAGAATGCTTACAACAGACACGCAATCAAAGGCTGCAACTAACCTAAATAAGTTACAATGATACACTGCATCTTTGAATCGAAATTCCCATTTGAATGACGCCCCCACCACTCTACTCTTCCGATGAACTGTTAAAAAACAAAGTAAACTTAAGAAGATGCTACTACTACGCTATCGACAATATAGAAAAGCTAATTATTATATTGAGTATTACTAACGTATTTACGAAAGCATATATCGATAAGGTTAAGGCTCCACGTTGTGTTACGTATGAGTTTATGTTTATAATTAAATTTTAGTTAATTTAAATTGTCCTATTTATTTTAGATATTCAAAATTATTTTTGCGGTTCAATCAGACTGGATTCCTTTTATCTAGATTGATTATTCTGAAATTTGATGTTCCGATTTTAATTATTACAATTCAAAAACTTCTGCCAAACGGTACGTCAAACCAACTTTTAAAATGCACTCACAAATACTTGATCGTTACATTTGTTGTATCAAATAGTAAGTACTTCCTTAATAATTAATTCACTATTAATCTTTATTTTATTTCAGTTCTTATTTCATACCTAGACCCATTTACCTTTTATTTGAACTTATTACTCTCTTCTGCAGAAACCAACCCGTTCTACTCTATTACTGATCACAACCGATCCACTCAAAACCACGTTGAAGACCTCCACTGGCAACCAAACTGTCAAACTGCCCAGAATCAAGATCTGTATTAACCTAGGAAAAGCTAGTTTGTCTCAGGAATCAGCCCATAGTAGTAGTTATTTCTCTTCAATATTCAATCCTAACCACTCTCCTGAAGTACACCACAGTTCAGCACCAAGGATCCCGTCCAAGGACAAGACACCAGACTTCAATTGACAAGCTCCATAAACATGCACGCTCACTCTGCCAACGACTTCCCTGCGACTCTCCTTCCGTGTAAATAGCTCGTTGTAATCCAACTCAATCGACGCACAATGTCAGATGTAATTCCACAATAAACTTAATTCAGTACTTCTTTCTTTTTATTTTCTTTTGTAGATTCGCACTGCTTTAGTTAAATATTTTCACCATATTCTTTGTCTTCCTCCATTTAGTATGCCCATCTTCTTAAACACTTTCTTTTATTTCACCACGCGAATTTTGCGTTAACTGCAACCCTTTTATGCTCCAAACATTTTTAACTTTTCAACAAGGGTTTATTTAATAATTTCTAGTTACAAAAATCGATTACATCTTTTCATTTTCAAATTTGTTATATCAATAATATAAACGAAATTTTTATCGATATTGCTTATTTTCTCCATCCAACATTCTATAAAAGCTTTATTTTGATTTCTACCCACTATGGGTAGTAATCTATCTCGAAAAAGTGTTTTTCATCATTTTCCAATTTTATATTTAGATATTATATTACGTTAGAATCCTTCTCTTTCTCAATCAGCCTCATATTATTAAATTACATAATTCTTCAAATAAAAAAAAACGTTACCGGTGATCGAATTCAAACGGCAGGCGAACCGTGTGTGCAGCCCCAACGTTTTGTAGGATTTGTAAAGGACTGGGCAATTTCTACCTGCGCCAGGAAGAACCGACCTCTCGAATTCCTGCGTCGCAGCTATATTTAGTAACGCGCTAATTTGTGCCTCGTTTTTGAAGGAATAAATCCTGCCCTATGTACAAATTATTACTTGTATCTATTACTAATTTGAATAAAAAGTAAACAAAGTTTTATTTTTTAAGTTTCTCGCCTTGTATATATTTGTCCGAAATTTTCCCGGTTTCATCTCAGGTATATAATGTGTATGCAAAAGATCGTCTTCCACCGACAAATATTTTTTTAGTTATACCGCCAACAGATAGACAGACAGACAAACAGACGGTCAGACGGAATTGAGAAAACCTGTTTTTCGTCATCTAGGGACCCTGAAACGTGAACATTCGAAGAAATCTCGGACGGTGATTTTTTCGTGATTACAATACTTCCTCCGTCTTTTAGACGAGGGAAGTAAAAAGTAATGCAAAATATAGTACCGTACAAGCCGAAATATTGTTTTCAGGACTTTTGTCGTTTTGTAAGAGTACCCACACAAAAATGCACGCTACTATTTTGCTTCAAGTCTTATCGAAAAATATTATTGGAGTTATCGATAGAACTCGTCGGAGTCCTACTAGAACTCCCATTAGAACTACCGGAACTTACAAAACTTGCTTCCAGTAAAAGTAAAAGTAGGGACACAGAAATGGGCGTAACTTTATTACTTTGGTTCCTATCAAATTTTTTTATTAGAGTCAACCATATAACTCATATGGGTACTACTAAACACTCATTAGAACTGCTGGAAGTTTTACAAAATTGCTTCCAGGCCTTCGTTTTGTAAAAGTACTAACACAAAAATGTGGGTAACTTTTTTGCCTGGAGTCCTATAAAAAAAATTCATGATAGTTATTGATCGAACTCACTGGTGTGCCCATTAAAACTACCAACTTTAAAAAATTGCTTTGAGTAATTATTGCTTCCTGTAAAAGTACTAACACAGAAATGCGTGTAACTCTTTTATTTCGAGTCCTGTCAAAATATGCTATTAAACTTATCGATAGAACTCGCCAAGATGCTACTAGAACGCTCTTTAGAACTATCGGAATTTTAAAAAATTGCTTTCGTTTTGTAATAGTACTAACACAAAAGTCGGCGTTAATTTTTTTCTGAAAACCTTTTCTTCTTAACAGTTCTAGTAGCACCCCTACGAGTTCTCTCGAAAAGTGTTGTCAGTCACAAAACGTGAAGTTATCACCCGAAATTTTCGTTTCACATTTCTTCTCTTAAATACTAAGAACTATTTTTAAAAACAGCAAGGAATTCTAGAACTGCTTGGGGTGCAAAGGGTGCTCTTAAAAAATTTTTTTTTGAACTTGTGGTGCTAACTTCACAGAGGTCCTTTTTCAGCTGGATAATGGTTTAGCAACACTAGTAAAACGTAAGAAAAACCTATAGTTAATATAGATCGTAACGTTACATGCGACAATTTCTTTACTCGTTTTCCTTTGACAAGATCTATTACTAAAACGCTATAAAACTACTTTAGTTGAAACATTAAGAAAAAACAAATGGTACATTCCTCCGATATTTGTCGCCACTAAAGAGACAAAAGCGCATTGTACTATGTTTGTTTTTGGCGAGGAATGCTTGCTTGTGTCATAGGTGCCAAACAAGGACAAACATGTAGTATTGTTATCATCTGTTAATGTTAATAATATCAACGGCCGCCTGAACTAAACCGGGTAAACACAAACATGTTTGACTATCTTCCCAAACAATGTTTTCTTAATAATCAAAAGTACCTGTATCTCGATGTAACATAAAATTTTATGCAATTGTCCAATGCGAAATGAATTCCTTTACATCTATTGCAGTTTCAGTGTCGTAGTAGCTCTGTACTTACGAATTTATAAAGGATACGTGGTCTATATGAACGTAATCTTCAATAAGGAACAAGGATAATGATATATTATGTATTCGACAGAAGGAGACGATTGCTCCGAGTTGTTTAATAAATAATAGAGATATTTAGTAGCAATTATAACTCTAGTAGAGTTGTTTCCAAGTTTGCAACGATTATCTAGACATGTTTTGCATAAAATATGCCAAGCAAGTGAATTATGGTTTAGTCGACGTTGTTTCTTACACCAGTTTGCATTATAGTAAGAGTGGTAAAAAGCGGTGTACTAAAGCTTCTTTAAGAATTTCAGGTGACAAGTGTTTTCTGTTTATAAGCAACTCAAATCCTGTTTAGTTGAAAAAAAACGCAATCAAGGAATATTTTAATTCTTTAAAAGCAGGTAAGCATTTTTTTTCAATTTTAACCAGAAATTAATAATATACTTTTTTACTGTAATACAACGAGCAGTAAATTTATAATTCTAGAGAGTCCAATAATAAATACATCAGGAAACATTCGTAAATAAATAAGTATAATGAACTTCGATACAAATTACTCATTTAATAGCGTTGATACTTGTGTATATTCGCTACTTAGTTTTCTTTGAACTAGAGTTCCTAAAATTCTAATGACTTGTAACTAAATTTTAATTTGAAATAGGCAAGCTTTAATAAATAGATGAGCAGGTTTATTATATCCTGCATTTGAATGAGCTTTACGCGTAGATATAGAAATTAAATAAACTCTGAAAGGCTTTACCCAGAACTTCCCTCGTTGACACTGTGACATTAATAATTTTAAAAATCAAATTAAGTTTCTAATGAATTAAATACATTTTCAAATAAAAAAAATTTACCCCGCTTAGGTTTGAACCCGCCACATCTGCACAGCGATCGTAACGTCACCTGCCTAGAAATCGTAACTGCATTCACAAATCGAATTGCGCCATCGAGGCTATTTGAAATGAGTGCGGCGCGAGCCTCTATTTAAGGGAACGGTGTTATTGTTGAAACGTTTCGACTTTTTTCTGACATTATCCTGTATCTGTTGGGTCCCATTTTCGGGAAGCGTAAAGCCTGACCTGTGGGAAGGTTACCTTCTTCCACTTCAAAATAACGCAAAAATTTACAAAATTTTATCTTTTAAGGTGCGCACCCTGTATATATTTGTCTGAAGTCTTCCAGGTTTCATTTCAGATATATATATATAGATATATTGTTATGATACACTATATTCTTTGATAATTTAAAAATGAATACTAAAGAAACAGTTTAGTCAAATAAATTTGGAAGTCGGATATAAGCAAATTAATGGATCTAAATACATGTTAAAGTATAATGAAATTAACTTTCTTATTATTGGTTAGTCAAATAATAGCATAATGATTGATTACTCAAACTTAATCTGTAATAAGAAAATTCTGAATAGGAATAAATACCAAGGTTACTACTAAAATGTATCTGTTATGATAATTAAAATAAAATATCTGTTTTGATTATATAAAAAAAATTTATATAGGAGGCAGCAAGAATCGTGTCTAGTAGTAATAATTTGTAATTTGTTTAATTAGTTACTAAAAAAACAACTCAAAAATGTATACATAATTTGATATGGATGTGATTTTCGAATAAAGAAACATTAATAAATGTTGTATAATTTGTAAATGTTATGGTTGGTACAAATTATATGGGTTAAAAGCAAAATCTTCGAGGTGGAAACATAAAATAAAATATTAAAAACAAGAAATAAAGGGACAAGCTTTGGTTAGTGAGGATATTATTGATAATACATTGGAAATGGAATACAAGCTACAAACAAGAGGTTAGTACGTGCAGCGAATTGTTTTTGGGAAACCTGTGGGTATCATTGAAGACGCAGGACCATCTAAAAAAAAAGACAAATTCATATTTGGAACAAGATTTATGCTGACACTTACCAGAGAGGGATCGGAGCCGCAGTAATCCAGTACAGGATCTAGGAGACTTGAAGTTGACAGCAGCAGGGGACAACGACAGGAATCCAGTATAGGATGTGGAAGTTTTGAAGTGGATGGCAATAAGGTGATGCTGGGAGTTTACATTCATCGCAGGTGATGCAGTTTGGATAAGGACCCAGCAGGTGTTTGAGTGCAGTCGGAGTGAGGATTCAGTTTGGAAGGATTTTGGCAGTATTAACAAGCAAAGTGTTAAATCAGGTTTGTGTTTTAAAAGGTTAAATGAAACATTTATAAAGCTATAACTAGTAAGAAGGTATAAAAATATAAATTGAATTTCATACTTACATAAGAGATTGGTAAAAGAATTGCATATTAGATCTTATTGTAAAAACCTTGATATTCGTTCTGAATTTTGATTAATTTGACGTTAGGTGTCAATTTTTTGAAAGTCAATGAACTGGCAATTAAACAAAGAGAATTTGACAAGTCAATCATTGGGTTACTAGATATTGCGAACCACCTGAGAGAGTTTCATTAATAATATTGTAAAATACGGATTTGAATTGAAAGTTAAAAATAAAGGGCAAAATAGTAATACGATAATTTAAATAAATTTATTAGCTAGCATAACATAGCAATATATATAATGTGTATGCAAAATATCATCTTCCTCCGACAAATAGTTTTTGAGTTATACCGCCAACAGACAGACAAGCAGAGCGACAAACAGACAGCGCACGGAATTGAGAAAACCTTTTTTCATCATCTAGGGTCTCTGCAAGGTGAAGTTCTGAAGAAATCCCGGAAGGTGATTTTTTCGTGATTACAATACTTCCTTTCGTCTTTCAGACGAGGAAGTTAAAATTATAATATTTTTGTATTGAATTATTTAGAGTTTTTTAGAATAACATACATTTTTGGGCTAAAAACATTTTAAAACGTACTTTAAATGTTTTAACCGAGAATTTAACCCACCTTAAATTTAAATAGTATTCAAGAGAGAAACAAATATTAAACGATTTGTCCTATAGTATAGATATAGACTAAGGGCTATCCAGGGACTGCTTTGTAAAAATATATATTTGTAATATTTTTAAGCATTGGTTAATAGTTGCATTTTGAACTATAATTTTCCAAATCAATTCGTTGCACGCCTGTGAACGTGGTGCTCACATAGAAGTATTTTAACCATGAAAAGTATTTAATACAAATAACATGGATGTAATTGTTTTAAATTCAGAAAGGAACACGTTTATAGTTAAACATTTTTGTGTTTACCCGGTTTAGTTCAGGCGGCCGTTGATATTATTAACATTAACAGATGATAACAATACTACATGTTTGTCCTTCTTTGGCACCTACGACAAGCAAGCATTCCTCGCCAAAAACAAACATAGTACAATGCGCTTTTGTCTCTTTAGTGGCGACAAATATCGGAGGAATGTTCCATTTGTTTTTTCTTAATGTCCCAACTAAAGCAGTTTTATAGCCTTTTAGTAATAGATCTTGTCAAAGGAAAACGAGTAAAGAAATTGTCGAATGTAACGTTACGATCTATATTAACTATAGGTTTTTCTTACGTTTTACTAGTGTTGCTAAACCATTATCCAGCTGAAAAAGGACCTCTGTGAAGTTAGCACCACAAGTTCAAAAAAATTTTTTAAGAGCACCCTTTGCACCCCAAGCAGTTCTAGAATTCCTTGCTATTTTTAAAAATAGTTCTTAGTATTTAAGAGAAAAAATGTAAAACGAAAATTTCGGTGATAAATTCACGTTTTGTGACTGACAACACTTTCGATAGAACTCGTAGGGGTGCTACAAGAACTATAAGAAAAAAGGTTTTCAGAAAAAAATTAACGCCGACTTTTGTGTTAGTATTATTAGAAAACAAAAGCAATTTTTTAAAATTCCGAGAGTTCTAAAGAGCGTTCTAGTAGCATCTTGGCGAGTTCTATCGATAACTTTAATAGCAATTTTTTGACAGGACTCGAAATAAAAGAGTTACACGCATTTCTGTGTTAGTACTATTACAGGAAGCAATAATTACCCGAAGCAATTTCTTAAAGTTCCGGTAGTTTTATAGGGGTTCTATTAGCACACCAGTGAGTTCGATCAATAACTATGATAACATTATTTTATAGGACCCCAGGTAAAAAAGTTACGCACATTTCTGTGTTAGTACTTTTACAAAACGAAGCAATTTTGTAAAACTTCCGGCAGTTCTAATGGGTGTTTAGTAGGCCAGTCAAATTGTCGAAAATACTTCGTTTTTTTTGACAAAAATACTATCTGAAAAGTGAGTATAGAACAAATTACGTAGAATTGAATGAACTAAAAGGTAACAGCTGAATCAGTGGAGAAGTGATTCAAAATTGCGGTCAAAGTAATGAAAAAACGGTTTCTTGCATATAAAAGAGCAAAAGAGCGATGCATTTTTTCCAAAAAAAAGAGGCTTACCTATGTAGTTTAAAAAAACAAATAAATTAAGCTGTCGATGGTCAAAATCGATTCATTAGAAAAAAAGTTATCGGTAAAAAACCGCTAAAATTTTTCAATTGTTCTTAACTTAAAAAAAACCTATATAACATTGAAATTTTCAGAAGCATAGTAACTGATGATCAGAAAAAGTACGATTTTAAAATTTGCAAAAATGTTGACTACTTTTTGCATAATTCATTTTTTTCCAAAAAAATACGTTTTCGCAGAAATTGATTTACTCAGCTTGCAGAAGTCGTATAGCAATCAGCATAGGCTTATTTTGTTCCCTTGTTGTTATACTACCACACACTATATGACCGAAAATTTTTTTGCACTTGCACATATGTGCAAGTTTAATTTGAAAAGTGATCTTTTTTTAGGAGCACAAAATGTTGAATATTTTTGTCAATTTTAATTGTACCCAAATTACATAAGCACCATTCGATAGCTGCCAATTTTTTCTGAAATTAAAAAAAGATTACAGTACGACCCATACAAGCCGAAGAATTTTTCTTTTAAATTGCTGCACATTCAGTTATTAATATTAATGGCTAAAATTTGCACACACTTTAGCTGAAGACTTCTAGTGTAATATAAAAATGATTTCGCAATTATTGACAATGTATTATTTATTACGAAGCGGTTTACATTTTAGGCGTCGCAAAATGCATGTTCCGTTCGAAGTGAGTAAACGCCGAGTGGAGCGGCCTACTCCGAGTTTCTCCCTACAACGCTTAACGTTACGCGCCACGGCACCGCTTCCAGGACTTCGTCGTTTTGTACTAGCACAAAAATGCGCGTAACCTTTTAACTTCGAGTACTATAAACAAAAATTATTAGAGTTAACGATAGAACTCGTCGGGGTGCTACTAGAACTCCCATTAGAACCAGTAAAATCTTCGACGGTTTGTAAAAGTACTAACACCGAAATGGGCGTAAATTTTTTACTTTGGGTCCTATATAATGTTGTTATCACAGTTAACGATAGGACTAGTTGGGGTGCTACTAGAACTTCGTCGTTTTGTAATAGTACTAACACAGAAATGGGCATAACTTTCTTCTTTTTGTCCTATCAAAAAATGTTATTAGAGTTAACTATGGAACTCATTGGAATGCTACTAGAACTCCCATTAGAACTATGGAAACTTTAAAATAATTGCTCTCAGGGCTTCTTCGTTTTGTAAAAGTACTAACACAGAAATGCTATTAGATAGAACTCGCCGGGGTGCTACTAAGACTTCCATTAGAACTAGTGAAACTTTAAAAAATTGCTAGCAGGACTTCGTCGTTTGTAAAGGTACTAACACAAAATTGGCCGTTATTTTCTTTTCTAGAAATATTTTTTGTCATAGTTCTAGTAGCACCCCTACGAGTTGTATCCGTAAGTGGTGTCACATTTTAAAAGGGTTATAGTGGTATTTTTTCCTAGGAAGAAGTGAGGTTCTTACCCGAAATTTCTCTTGCACATTTTTTTCTCTTAGATATACTGCTCAACAAATGAACTGGACCATTACATATATTGGTGTAATCTTAAAAACATTTTCAAAAGGACAGTCATGTCATTTTAGATAACCTTTCAGGATCATTTCTTTTCATAATTTGGTTTAAATAAGACTAACGCCATGAATAAAATATTATCATTTGAAAATTTTGAATTTTGCCCAAGTGTTGATAGCACATTGCATACAAAGCATGCCAAATCGTTGCCAAAAAATTTTAAACGTTCCGAGAAGACTCAAAAAACAATTAATTTCCTTTTTACTTCCGTCGCTAGAAAGACGAAGGAAGTATTGTAATCGCCTCGAGCCGCATAAGTGCGTATTTGGGCGAGGCGGTAAATTCAATCATGGAATATGCATTCGAAGATATATTTGTTTTAATTTACACTATCTGGAATTAAATTGCTGATATAAATGTGTAGGTCTCCATTCTTTTGGATATTGTAAAAACCCAGAAGAAAATACTTTCCGAAATTTCTTTAGTACTAAAAATTGATAAATTTTATGGGTACATCGCATTTACAGGCTTAGTTTTGAATATTTCTTAATGATTCCTCAACTAGTGGAAATCTTATTCTCTCTAGATTTAGATGATATCGAATTAATCTCAATTATTATTTTTAATAAATGCTACAGAAATTGTTTAAACAAAGCGCCGGTACGCTTTGTTTAAACAATGTGTTGCATACATTTCAGCATCGACTTATCGAAAACATCCTGCGTAGACGTTTAAAAAGGAATAAAGAAATTTTTAGTGAAAGAATGATCTGCATCGATTTATTGATATAAAAAATATAATTAATTTTCCCTTGCCTGATTTGGCTGAAACGCACCTCGCTTCGGCACGAAACTTAATATATGCCCGGCGTGAAGGTCAAGCCAGCTGAAACGCAACGATATGAAAAGGGATTCGTAGGGTTCCGAAAAATTTTTGAACTATTTGTTCGCAGTTGCAGGCGCCGCGATTGGAATCCCTCCGGTAACGGAATTTTATTATCAAATTAATGTAATTCGCATTCAAAGGTATTCTTTTATTGTTTCCGTATTATTTGGAACGTGAAAACATATTAACACCTATTTTCCTGAGATTTTTAAAATTATTGTGTGTTACAATGCCCACTTAAAGGGGAAGTTCTGGGTAAAGTCTTTTACAGATTTTTTGTTCTTCTTATTTTTGTTAAATATATTTTCTTCATAATTTTATAATTTTTTAATTTTATTATGATTTGGTTAATGCGTCAGTTACATATTTGAGAATAGTGAAATTAAGTATGCTTAATATGAGTATATTATAAAGCGAAAACCTTTAAGTATATATTTTATAACATATGTAACAAAAGCCAAGCTCCTTCATGGGGTGTAAGTGAAACGACTCTTGTAAAAGGTAAAAAATTATGAAATTAACCTGATTCACTCTTCTGCTGCACGGAAACGTCTGGGTTAGACTTTTCTAATAACGTTGCCGATCAAATTGAAATGCAGCACGTTTATTGCTCGCCTTAGTAGTTGCACCCTGAAGCCAGATTTTTAGAATGCCTTTCATAGCTGCACTAAGCTCTCGAAGCTGTATCTCAGCTCCAAGAAAACCACGCGTAGGCTGCGACTTCCGGACTCAACTACACACTATAGCCACTTGATAGAGAATGCCCCTTCCTGCACAACACCCGCGGAAACTTGACGAATTTTTGTTCTAATAGTATAAGCATCCGGTCTGCCTTCAGATGGTCGCGCGAACTCACTCGGCGCGCTTTTAAAATACGTTTTCAAACTACTTACTACAATATAAAAAGTACAGCACAGTTACGTATGTAATGAAAAGGAGCGCTGGTAAAAGAATCGGGCTCATTACAGAATTCAACAAACATTTAGAAACCTATCAAATCACAAATTTGTTACGGTACCAAAATGACTTTACGACATCCACGCGGTGTGAGTATCGCACGACTAGTCCGGGAAAAGGTGGCACGCTCTTATAGAAATCTGTGAAAACAGGCTAAAGGGGCTTCGCTGATACGCTCAGGGAGATGGGCGTGGTCCAAACGGTACCTCACCGGACAAGCGTGGAGTGACATATATAGGGTAAGTCGAAATAAAAGGACGCCACCAGATCTGCCTTTATATACTCGTACAACCGCACTTGAACGGTTGGACGGGCTGAAAAGTACACAGGGTACTACGTCAGGCAGATACCCGAGAAGCTGTAAAACTCGGATTACAAGTTTAGGAAAAATACTTAAATACCTATTTCGGGTCTAGAAAAAAAAAGAACTCGGCCTCAACGTCCTCGTCGTCACTGCAGCGGGCGTTGTCAAACCTACCTGTGTCGCTCTATTGCTCAAGCTTCGCTTTACACAAATCTGTACACAAAAGGCTTAACCTGAAAAAAGCGTGCATAGATTCGCCGCAATAACAAGGCCTTCGTTCAAATACTCGTCTATTGGTCTGTATGATTGATTAGGAAGACTTACACAGTATTACGTTGAGTTAAGTTAAATTCTAAGCCCCAGCCGGAGTGGCGCGCTATCACTAATACAATCTCATTCATTAATGAAATATTAAGAACTGCCCTCAGAATGCGTAAATTACAAGGCTACAAAACATAAATGAGGGCCTTGCGTATACAAACAGTTCGTTATTAACAAATACGGCCACATAATATTGAATAAGCAGTTACTACATGCAAAATGGAGCCATACTGGCTTTAATTAGTGAATTATTAATGAAATGCGGTCAGAATGCGTGATTTTAGCGGTCACTATAAGCTCAAATTACATGTTCACATTGATACCTGTGTTGGAAAGTTAACCAATGTTTGGGCACTGCGACCAGGGCAGTCGGCATCCCTGTTGCGAACTGTTCAGGAACGGGAGCGTGGGCGTCGAAGCTGCATTGGCGGGAAGTCCAGAAATCTGTAATGACGGTTTTGAAATATAGCTAGGCTGTCCTAAAGACGTGAATGGATTATAGTACTTTAAGCTGCTCAAAATGACCTGACAAATTTTATTTAAAGGTGTCCAATCACTGCAATTCTTTCATTATAGTTTGATGCTGGTCAAAATTAATAGGCGGTTATTTTTTACTGAAACTTTCCATAGTAACCAATAAATAAATGTCACGATTTCGTAAAATAAACCCAATTGTCTCAATTTGTTCCAAAAATGGTTACAGCCAGATAATAACTTGTTCATTAATAACTCCTTTGTTAAATTCTCAAATTAAATACAACTCGTGTCATGAACAACGCCAGATTATAATTCCTCTGAGCTTTAACTTGTTGCTATGATCTCAGGAAATGTAACTCGCAACTTGCATTTCCGTTATCATAGCAACTCGTTATATTCAAGTCGAATTTTAGTCGGGAATGCTCAAGCCACTTGTTACATTGCTACTTATAATAAATTGTTTTGCAGGTCGGTAATCGGTGGAGATAAGTAATCAGAATAGCTAGTAGGAAATACCCCCGCTTGGACTTATTACAGTTATATATACGGTTTTTTATGTCAGAAATAAATGTCACTATTGCTGTTGAAATTGTCACACGCGCTTTATGTTCATAAGCTTCACCAACACTTTTGAGTCGCGGAACGAATGCTAGCCACGTGATTAGTTTTCGAAAGCAAAGCAACCACTTCGTAAAGGTGTCTGAAAAACTTTGTTTTAAGTTGTGTTTTATATTATAGTCATATTATAGTATTGCTCTTTCTTCTTGTTTACAGGATAAGATAAATCTGCAATAGACATTTCAAGCATTTGAGAGGCAGTGCATATCCCACGATGTCCGACTTTTACAGTACCATACAATTTCCACTTTATGTATTAGCACTTTTGGGATTTTACTCAAAAGAACGCTCTATAAAACATGTAGTATTAAACTGTTTCTTGTGTGGAATGATGCTATTTGTAAATTGCATGGTTATAATGCAGTTTTGTTATACAAGGAATATTACTGATTTTGTCGATAACGCTGAAGCATTTGCTAGTTTTACACAGGTATTTGATAATTAAATAATACTTATTAGAAATATAGTTTTTTTACACTTCTTTCATCTTAAATAAAAAACGGTATTTGATGGACCTTCATGTTACTGAAAGTTTTCTATGGTTATCAATCTATAAACATCGTTAGCCAATAGATAAATTGTCATCAGGGGGCTGTTAATTTGGAATTCCTTTAGAGGAAGAGTTCTGAATATTGTTGACGCAATCGTATTAGGGCTAATGACTATTTATACAGTAACAGAAGGGGGTTAGAAATAAAGTGCGAAAATACTATATTGCGGAATTTGTTTGGAAAAATGATATTTTGCTGAACAAGGGTTGGTTTAAGTTCGACCGTCAGCGAGTACTTAAACAGCCATACTTTTCTAATGTGTTTCATACACTATTTTATCTCATTTTAGATGGAAATGTAATACCTATATTAATTTTGTATATAAAAGTGACATTGAATATAAAACATAGGTTAACTAAGCTGAGCAGAACTTGTTTTTACGTACTGGAGCACAATGAGCAGCTCCAGTTGATGTTATACTTTTGAGAGTACTGAGGTGTATGGTTGGTGGCACTCCAAGTCTATGCCAAATTCGAAGTTAATAAGTTAAGTTTTGCGTCAGTCTTGACACAGACCAACACAAAATCAATTCTACTAACTTCGAATACGGCATAGACTGATAGTACTACCAACGATACACTTCAATATTGCCAAACGTGAAACGAATCGTCGTTGCTATGCTATAATGGCTGTTATGTTGTAAAATACCGTTTTACTCAACGATGTTAAATGTAGAAAAAATTCCAATATTAATTGCGATAAACGTTCATTAATGTACACTTTAACTGATTGTGCTATGCTGGGTAGATGTTATAAGAATTCAATCGTGTGATATCTCGCAAATTTGAAATTTACAAATGATTCATCAACATAACGCAGACAAACAATCTTTGGTTTTCTAGTTTATTTATCATATGACATTGGTGTTGGGTAAACCTATTGTATATTTAACGATGTGCTGTTTTCAAATGAAGTTCTATGACAGCAACTCTACTTTCGGTTCTCCCGTAATATTTTTAACGAATAAATGTATCTAATTAATGTTGAGGGTCGTGAAACGAAGACTACCTAAAAATTAATGTCTGTGATTAATACATAGAATCAATCACAAACCATGGAAATTTGGAGATTGACCAATGGCAATCGTTTTACACGGAACACGTACGAAGTTAGTGTTTATTAAGCCGGGCTCCATAGCTCATTGGTAAACATTCTGGCTACTGATCTAAGGGTCGAGAGTTCGATCCCCGATCCCGGTGAGATTTTAAAAAATAAAAAATGCTGATGAAAATCTCTACAGAATGGCATAATTCGGAAGTGATGTGAAGCCATGGGTTCCATGTTACTACGATGTGTAGCATGTAAAAGATTCCTTGCTAGGGTCTAAGTAGGACTAAGGTACCTGGTACTCTGCATGCCTAGACCTTGTCGACGGGGTTGGCAAAAAGGGCCTGGCCTACTTGTTAGATATGAGTCTCCCCTCAAATAATAGTACTAATACTACTAGTCCAGTCGCTATGTACAGTCTTGTACATTAAAGTGTTGTACAGCATTTGCGCTTTGTGAATTCATTACACAAGCTCAAAAAAGTGTTGCGTATACAAATATTTTGAAAGTATACATCTACGTCTACCTAGTTAGTGTTACAGCGTGATCCTTTGCGGAGTAACAACACAACTATCAATAAACTTATAACTGTCTCTGTACAACACATTTTTTAACACGACTGTACAAAAATAAGGCCTTTGCTGGAAAGTGAACCGAAATTAAAAATTTTTTTTGGGGTGTTAGGGAGGTCCAGCAAAGCTTAACTTAAAGTTGTCGACCAAGATTTCTTATGCGCTATTTCCGCCATCTTAAAAAAAAGTGCGTTTAAGTTTTTTGCGATAACTCAGTTTCCGTTAACGGTATGTCAAAATAAAGTGGACCTTTTATTTAGAGTTTCTTGTGCTCTACAATTTATGTTCAATTACTTTTCCACGTACGAGCGATATTAGTCGATGTATCGAACGCGAACGAAAAGCGTGAACGGGTCGAGATTTTTTTTCGCGCTTCTTCGCTTCTATTTCGGTTCTCGACTTATTTAGCGAAAAAGTAGTTATGATAAAACTTGTGCAGCTTGAAAATACCTGCAGTTTGACCTATTGTAAATTAAAATGCGACTAAAATTACGACTCGTAGAGCTGACCACAGTGATCAAGTCAAAGCGTAATTTTGATTTCGTGTATCGTACTATTACATAAATGACATAATAAACTTCATTCCATTATTAGAACCATTATATTTCATAGAACATCTTAATGCACAACTTGAAATTCAACTTTTCTGGACCCCCAACATTCCCAATAAGGAGTTTCAACTTTTGGTTCTTAAAAATTAGTTGTTTCGGAGAGTTATCCATCCAGATGTTCGTGTCAATTGGTTCTGTATTGTTTTATTTTAACATTGAAAATGTTTAACGAATTGGAGATGTGACGCCAGTACGGTGCTCTTTTAGCGATTTGTGTGACGCTTGGAAAATACACAGTTTTTGCTAATTTTTGTAAGTTGTACGTATAGCAGGTGAATGTTGTTGGTGTCATTTTGAAGACCTCGTGAAGGGCGAACTTTCTGGAGAGGATGTGAAAATGTAAGATTCGATGGGGCGAAAATACGGGGGTTAAAATGATTTCTTGGACACGAAAGCGTTCGGTCCAAATGTGATTTAGGGCTAGTAGGAAAGAGGATGAACCAACGCTCATCATACCCGCTGGTTTTTGGGGCCTGCGATACACAGGGGCGAAGCTACAGGGGTAGAAAGCTGAGGTGAATTTGTAGCAAATTAAATGTTTGCATAAACAAAGTGAAAGAAAAAAATATCGAATTTTGTTTTTAGCAGCATGTGGATGAATCTGTGAGTTTTTAAGAATTTTGCGTCTCAGGTTTAATTAGGGGTTTCAAATTGGGAAAACCGTTATAATTATCAGAGAAAACCTTAGAATCAATACATATTTGTGTGAAATTCACTGTTTGGAGACTTTATACGGGTCGATTGTATGTTTTAAGAAAATTTGGGATGTGGGAATTTTGCGGCCCAGGTCGATTTGGGGGTTAAAAACTGGGGAAAATCTTATCATTTTCAGAAAAACCTTAAAATCAATGTTTGTGTGAAATTCGCTGTTTGGAGACATTCCACTGGTCAATTGTATTTTTTAAGAAAATTCGGGCTGTGGGAATGTTGCATCCCATGTGAATTTAGGGTTTGGAAAATGGGAAAAACGCTACAATTATCAGAAAAATGTTAAAATCAATATTTCCATGAAATTCGCTGTTTAGAGATATTCTACTGGTCAATTGCATATTTTAAGAGAATTTGGGATGTGGGAACTTTGCGGCCCAAGTGGATTTGGGGGTTTCAAAATGGGTAAAACGTTAAAATTATCAGAAAAACATTAAAGTCAATATTTGTGTGAAATTCGCTGTCTGGAGACTTTATAAGGGTCGATTGTTTTTTTAAGAGAATTCGGGATCTGAGAATTTTGCGGCCCAGGTGGATTTGGGAACTGAAAAATAGGGAAAATGTTATAATTATCAGAAAATTCTTAAAATCAATATTTGTTTGAAATTCGCTGATTGGAGACATTCTACTGTCAATTGTATTTTTAAAGAGAATTTGGGATGTGGGAATGTTGCATCCCATGTGGATTTAAGGGCTGGAAAATGGGAAAAAGGAGTAACATAAAAATAACTGGGGATATATTAAGACTGATACACGAGTTGCTCTAACGGCGCGTGTCCGCAAAATTTCTAAAATTTTCGAGGCCATCGGTTTCAAGACACTTTTGCTGAAGCCGTCTAAAGATACACACGCATTGTCTGCGGTACCAAAATTTTCCGAAGGGTTGCTCATAGCATATTTTAAGCACCCTAAAATTACCTTTTGAATACTAGAAACCGACCAACCGGTAAGCATATTTCTGTTGTTATGAAATTTCACTAAATAGTCGCGTAAAGGTTTCTAGTTTGGGGTCAAATCTGGAACCACGCACGCTGTAAATTATCCCAACCGCATCCACCCATCCTGGGGCGTCATTATGTCCTTTTTGCAAAATTGAAGCCAAGAGCTGCATGTTCCAAGGCACCTACATAACAGTTCATCATGAAGATTGGACTCGCAGTGTTAGAGCAATTCAAATAAGGAAAAGATAAGTTTTAACCTTCACTTTTAACGTCGATCGCAATATTAAAAACCATGTCTGTTAAATACTAACGACAACCATATTAAATTTGAATTATCCCTCAACCTGACTTTTATTCAACCCACTACCTGCCTCCGCAAAGGTAGCTGCCGTGGCATATGAAATAAATAATTTTGGTGTTACAAACGTTACGTTTATCAGAAAAACGTTAAAATCAATATTTGTGTGAAATTCGTCGTTTAGAGACATTCTACTGGTCAATTGTATTTTTTAATAGAATTTGGGATGTGGGAATTTTGCGGCCCAAGTGGATTTTGGAGTTGCAAAATGGGAAAAACGTTATAATTATCAGAAAAACGTTAAAGTCAATATTTGTGTGAAATTTGCTGTTTGGAGACTCTATAAGGGTCGATTGTTTTTTAAGAGAATTCGAAATGAGGGAATTATGCGACCCAGGTGGATTTGGGGGTTGCAAAATGGGGAAAACATTATTATCAGAATAACCTTAAAATTTATATTTGTGTGAAATTCGCTGTTTGGAGACTTTATACGGGTCGATTGTATTTTTTAAGAGAATTCGGCATTTGAGAATTTTGCGGCCCAGGTGGATTTGGGAGTTGCAAAATGGGGAAAACGCTATAATTGTCAGAAAAACCTTAAAATCAATATTTGTGTGAAGTTCGCTGTTTGGAGACTTTCTGAGGATCGATATTCGGGATGTAGAAGTTTTGCGGCTAAGTTGGATTTGGGGTATGCAAAGTGGGGAAACGTTATATTTATCAAAAAAATTTAAAATTTATATTTGTGTGAAATTCGCTGTATGAAGACTTTCTATTGTTCGATATTCGGGATGTGGGAGTTTTGCGGCCCAGTTCGATTTGGGGGATGCAAAATGGGGAAACGTTATAATTATCAAAACAATTTTAAAATCAATATTTGTGTGAAAAGCGCTGTTTGGAGACTTTCTACGGATCGATATTCGGGATTGGGAAATTTTGCGGGTCAGGTAGATTTGGGGGTTTCAAAATAGGGAACAGATTATAATTATCAGAAAAACCTTAAAGACAATATTTGTGTGAAATTCGCTGTTTGGAGACTTTCTACGCATCGATTTTCGGGATGTGGGAGTTTTGCGGCCCAGATGAATTTGGGGGTTGCAAATTGGGGAAAACGTTATAATTGTCAGAAAAACCTTAAAATCAATATTTGTGTGAAATTCGGTGTTTGGAGAGTTTCTACTGTTCGATATTCGAGATGTGGGAGTTTTGCAGCCCAGTTTGATTTGGAGAATGCAAAATAGGGAAAACGTTATAATTATCAGAAAAACCTTAAAATCGATATTTGTGGGAAATTCGCTGTTTGGAGACTTTCTATGGGTCGATATTCGGGATGTGGGACTTTTGCGGCCCAGTTGGATTTGGGGGATGCAAAATGGGGAAAACGTTATAATTATCAGAATAACCCTAAAATTTATCTTTGTGTGAAATTCGCTGTTTGGAGATTTTATATGGGTCGATTGATTTTTTTAAGAGCATTCGGCATGTGAGAATTTTGCGGCCCAGGTGGATTTGGGAGTTGCAAAATGGGGAAAACGCTGTAATTGTCAGAAAAACCTTAAAATCAATATTTGTGTGCAGTTCGCTGTTTGGAGACTTTCTACGGATCGATATTCGAGATGTAGGGGTTTTGCGGCTCAGTTGGA
Source organism: Agriotes lineatus (assembly GCA_940337035.1). Lineage (NCBI taxonomy): Eukaryota > Metazoa > Arthropoda > Insecta > Coleoptera > Elateridae > Agriotes > Agriotes lineatus. Next base: position 53,070 of record CALNHX010007533.1, read on the forward strand.
TTTGGAGTATGCAAAGAGGGGAAACGTTATAATTATCAAAAAAAAATTTTAATCAATATTTGTGTGAAATTCGCTGTTTGAAGACTTTCTATGGATCTATATTCTGGATGTGGGAGTTTTGCGGCCCAGTTCGATTTGGGGGATGCAAAATGGGAAAACGTTATAATTATCAGAAAAGCCTTAAATCAATATTTGTATGAAATTCGCTGTTTGGAGACTTTCTACGGTTCCATATTCGAGATGTGGGAGTTTTGCAGCCCACTTTGATTTGGGGGATTCAAAATAGGGAAAACGTTATAATTACCGAAAAAACCTTAAAATCGATATTTGTGGGAAATTCTCTAGAGACTTTCTACGGGTCGATATTCGGGATGTGGGAGTTTTGCGTCCCAGTTGGATTTGGGGGATGCAAAATGGGGAAACCGTACGAAGAATTTCTACTTGTCCATTGCATTTTTTAAGAGAGTTGAGGATGCGGTTGAGGGGGGGGGGGGGGGGGCGGATTACCATATTTTCTCAATTTCTAAATAAGGAAAATGTGCTTTTTTTTATTCTGGGCCTTTATGAAATTGTAAATTTTGCAAGTAAATAGTAAATAGCGTGCCGGATTGTATTTTTCTCTAACATAAATAATATTACGTGGGTGGACTGTTGCCGCGCTGCACTTGTTCGCAGAATGGTAGTGGCCACTGGCAGCGTTGAGATGTTCGTGTCAGCTGTTTGTACTAAAACTTAATGCGGAATTGTATGTATTATCTGTAACCTCATTTAACTTGCCGTGTAGAAACTGTCGCTTTATGTGCTGGGATCTGGCGGTACAATGTTCAACTTGCCCCGTATTCGTGATACAGAGTTGGAGCGCGCCTTTGGTGCTTGCGCAGCAACGATTGTGTAAGGTGTGTGTCTTGGTGATGTGTTGACCTTGTTAGTTTATGTCTTAGGTCTGTGGTTCTGATTAGAGCACAGTTCATTTGGTGCCCAACTGTGAATGGTCTCACCGAGCCCGATTCCAATCGCCAAGGCTACTACGAAAAAATTCCGACCTCCGCGGGATTCGAAGCGAGGACTTGCTTAATGCCAGCCTTAACGCTTACCCGACTGCGCCACGCGGCATTGCAATGGGGGATTGTAATAGAAAAAATTGATGGGGTTTTTAAAAATATAAATACATATACTGATGTATATGTACGGAAAATACAAAGTTACTTAGTTTAGACAATGTAAAAGCTAGTCAAATAACAAATCCTTTTAAAATGTATTTATTGAACAGTTAACACAAAACTAAAGATACATATCGACTAAACAACTCAAAGGGTACTCACATCTATTTTTTTTATACTTTTTTATTTCTATCCCTTGTAAATTTTTCAGAATTTGCAAATTTTACGCCAAACTTGAAAATAACAAAATTAATTTTCAATGCATTAAAGAAGGTTGGTAAATTGCAACTTCTGTAAATTTGTTTATTTAGATTGGAGATACCTAATTGTTGTCTAACTTCCTCATTGTATTTATGGTCCAATATTTTTCTTGCTGGGCTTTTAGCCATTGTTCAATTTTCACATTTGTTTAGCAGTACGGGAACAGCCACAACCTTATAAAACTTAAGGCGTGTATCTCTCCTTGTTTTTTTTATTGTTCCACACATGTAGTTGTATTTCGCTATTTTGCTGTTAATGTCTCTTTGTTCTCCATATCTAATTTTATATCCTAGATAACTGAAGCAATTAACTCGTGCGAATGGCGTATCATCCATAAATAATTTTAGCTCAAAAGTGAACTTGGCCTTTAAAAGCTATCACCTTAGTCTTTATAGTAGAGATTTCTAAATTATATATTTTTGATGCTTTGTTAGAAGAACGGACGTCTCCGAAACGTTTTGCTGGCATAGAATGTTAAGGATCGCATAGACTGCGTATAGAACCAAACGTCGGTTTTAGAGGAAACAAAGCCAAACAAACGCATCTCAGACAAAGTTTGCACAAAGATACTTCAATTCTTCGACCATATTGCCAGTAGAACTGACAACCTAGAGAAAACTATTGTTAAACGAAAACCACATTTGAAAAGACAAAGAGGCAGATCTTCTAAATCTAAATGATGGCTTGATATCATGTCGGCGGTACAGACGAATCACCTTCAGTTTCCATGGGTTGAAATGCTGAATGCCTAATGGACCACAACACATCGATCACCAAGTAATGCTAAGAGAAAAAGATAGATTATGTATTTCTCAATTATCATTCCAAATAGTTAAAATAATTAGACAGTTTTAGTAATATGCAATCATATAATGTTATGTACCGCATAATTAATGAAGTATATTTATTCCAATAATGTAATAACATTTTTATATTTCAGAATACATAAAATAACATGTTATATCCTACAAAAGCCACATATGAATTTGAGGCTCGTATTGTAAGTGTACGTAGTACTTTGAACAATGTTTAATAATAAAAACTCTTAAGAAGCAAAAGTTTCTACTCCTTATTTGGGATGTTGGAGATCCAAGAAAGTAGAATTTCAAGTTGTCCATTAAAGATTTTCTATGAAATATAATGGTTCTAATAATGTAATGAAGTTTATTATGTTATTTATATAATAGTACGATACACTACTACACTACTAGAGGCGGCGCGAGCACCGATCGTTCGGCTCCGTCACTCTGCAAAGTTTTAACAAATTTAAGCGGTGAAAACAGTAAATAAATTGTCCATAAGCTGGAAGCAATTTCCGGAGGACGTTAAGTAACGGTCATAAGAAAAACAAGTGCAGTAAATTGTGAGAATAGACGGATTTAAAGCGAAGAATATATTATATTCTTTGGTTAAAGTAAAACAGGAGTGCACTAAGGTGAAGCCGAAATAAGCAGAACGCCCGAGTTAAGCCGTATCGCGAAACAGTCCACGAGGGGCGACCCGAACTGATACGCGCGGTCAACCAGCGGTGATATCGATAACAACACACGCGTAGGTAAGAAGCCACATTAATCACGTAACACTTAAGTACAGGCAAAACAGGACAACAGCCGAGTTTGGTAGCGAATGGAATGAAATCCTAAAAATATATGCAGGCAAAACGCTAAAATTAATAATCATACCAGGTACAACCGAAATTATATAGAACAAATTTCAAGTAATAACTGAACAATAACAAACCAGAAAATGGACATGGAAAGAATAGAGAAAATGTTCGAATCTATAAACAACAATACGAGCCAAACAAACGAAAAGCTAGATAAGTTAATCCAAGAACTAGTGGCAGAGCAAAAACAGAATAGAATCGCTGGAAAGAGAAATAAGAGGTAAGAACCTCATAATGAAGGGTATCAAGGAGAAACCGAATAAGAGCGAAGATATAACAAAGGGAAAAGTATGCACAGTAATAGAGAGGATAGGGATATCCTTAGATAAAAAGGCCGATATAGACGAAGTGAAAAGATTAGGAAAGCCCACGGATGGAAAAATAAGACCAATACTAGTAAAAGTAACAAACATGAGTACAAAGAAAAAGATCCTAAGCAACGCAAAAAATTTAAAAGGATCAGATATATGGATAGATGAAAATTATACGTAAAAGGTACAAGAAGAAAGAAGAAGACTAATACCTCTACTGAAAGAAGCTAGGGAAAAACGACAAACAGCATACCTAAGCTACGATAAACTAAAAATATATAATAAGCCAGGTACAACTAATTTACTACAACAGGAAACCCAAGGAACAAGCATAGGGAAGCAAAATACGAACTACAAAAGAACAATAACAGAAAGATCCCCGGAAGGACAAGATTTTGCAGAACAAGTGAGAAAAATAACCCGCATTACCGAAAGAAAAAACTTATAACAGGAGATAAGAAAATTGGACGGCCCACTGAGAAAACGAACATGGCAACGAATAGGACAAAGAAACGAGATGGTTGGAAGATAGGGACTTGGAACATAAGAGGCATATCAGGAAAGGAATATGAATTGGACGAAGAATTTAATAAAGCAAAACTGTACATTTTAGGAATAACTGAGACTAAAAAGAAAGGGAATGGAGGAATAATCCTACCAAGCGGAAACTTATTAATATACGCGGGTGTCGAACAAAACCAGAGAGCAAGAGAGGGAGTAGGATGTATAGTAAAAACAGAAATAAATAAATACATAAAAAAATGGACAGCAATTACAGCAAGACTACTTAAGCTAGAAATAGAATCGGAAAATGCAACCAAAACTACGGTGATAATTGCATACGGACCAGGAGAAGATGAAAAGGTACAAATTAAAGAACAGTTCTGGGAACAGCTAACGGAAACAATAGAAAATATAAAGGAAAGAATAATTATATTAGGAGATATAAACGGAAGGATAGGGAAAAAAGACGAAGAATCGGGAGAGGCAATAGGGTCACAAAAAGAAGAAACATGAAACAATAACGGGAAAAGACTAATAGACTTCTGCATAATGAATAATTTAATTGTAACAAACTCCTTCTTCGAGCACAAAGATATACATAAGTATACCAGAGAAGTAGTGAGCAGAAAGGAGAAATCGATCATTGACTATGTAATAATAAACAAGCAGTATAGAAACGAAATTCAGGACACAAGAGTAAGAAGAGGAGCCGAATTATACAGTGATCACTTCCTGGTAGTAGCAGATACGAAAATAGATATGGAAACGAAGGGAAATAGAAAGGGAATAAAAACAATCACACCTAAGAAGACAAAAATAAGAACTCACAAACTAAGAGAAGAAGAAATAGCAAGTAAATATACAGAAGAGACGGAAAAAGAAATGATAACCATAAAAAGAAGTGTAAAAAATTATGACATAGAAGAACTATGGATAAAATTTAAAGAAGCCATAATAAAGACAGCCAAAATCACCTGCGGGGAGACAAATAATAACAAAAATAAAAAGAAAACGTACTGGTGGAACGAAGAGATAAAGGAAGAAATAAAATTAAAGAAAATAAAATGGGGAAAATACCTAAGGAATAAAAACAACGAAAACTATATAGAATATAAAGAACAGAGATTAAAAGTTAAAGAATTGGTGAAAAGAGCGAAGCAAAAAACGTGGGAAGAATTCGGTGAAAAGATGGAAAAGGATAGTGTAGGTAACCAGAAACTGTTCTATAAAACATTGAAAACAATAATAAAAGGGAAGGAAACAAAATGCCAATTCATCAACTCGAAGGAAGGGGAAACCCTAACAGAAAATGAAGATATAATGCTAAGATGGAAAGAATACTTCGGGGAATTATTAAACACGAAAACAGGGTAACCGGGACAACAGCGAGGACAATAGAGAGCAGGAAGAGGAAGACCGCGAACAAGAAGATACATTTGGATTAGAAGAAGTAAGAGAAGCTATAAAAAAGCTGAAGAGAGGCAAAGCAGCAGGGCATGACAGCATAACTGCTGAAATTCTAACGCTACTAGGAAATAATGGAATAGAGCTATTAACAATAATGATCAATAAAATTGCAGAAGAAAGTAGGATCCCGACAGAATGGGAGATCGGCATAATATTACCCATATATAAGTCGGGAAATAGGAAAGATTGTAACAATTATAGAGGGATAACACTACTCAGTAACGTATATAAAATTTACGAAAGACTGCTAGATGATAAACTGAAGGCAAAAATGGAAACCCAAATAGAAGAATCACAAAGTGGCTTTAGGAAAGGTAGAGGAATACAAGACCACATATTCACAATAAAACAATTAATTGAAAAGTTCCAAGGAAACGACATATATATAGCATTTATAGACCTGAAAAAGGCATTTGACACTATACTGAGAAAACTATCTGGGATAGCCTTAAGAAAAGAGGAGTTGGAAAGAGACTGAGGGAAAACATAGCTAGCCTATACCAAAACACCCGAAATCAGGTTAGAACAAGGGGTGTCCTAAGCCCAACGCTCTTTAACCTCATACGAGATGATGTAACCAAAGAAGTCAAACGCCAAATTAAGAAACTGCTAGTGGGATACAGAAATCTGGAACCAGTGTACATAACTGAGTGCGCGTTTGCAGATGACTTAATGATCTGTGCCAAAAACCCGAAAGAGCTACAAAAAAACCTAGAACTATGGAATACAGCACTACAAAAACGCAATCTCACCATAAATACTAACAAGACTAAAGTAATGGTACTAGGAAGAAATAATACACAAATAAAAATACAACTTAATAACAAAGAGATTGAACAAACAGATAGTTTCAAGTATCTGGGGGTTACAACACAGAAGGACGGAAAAAAGGAAGCGGAACTAAAAAACAGAATAGAAAGTGCCAATAAAATATACTATGCCCTAAATAACACATTTATAAGGAAGAAAGAAATAAGCACTAAGACAAAGTTAACAGTGTACAACACGATCTTCAAACCATTACTGATATTCGGATGCGAAAGCTGGATACTCACGAAAAGACAAGAGAGCATGATACAAGCATGCGAAATGAAATTTCTAAGAGGAATTATGGGAATATCGAAAAAAGGTAGTCATAGAAACGAAGAAATACGAGCATCGCTAAAGGTAGATACCATAATGAATAATATAGAAAGAGAACAACTGAGATGGTTCGGACACTTAAACAGAATGGGAACCAACAGACAAACAAAAATAATTTGCCAAACCAAAAGCAACAAGAAAAGAATAAGAGGAAGACCAAGGAGGAGATGGGACGAGATAATCGCGGAAAGCCTGAAAAAAGAAGAATCGAAGCTGGCAAGAGGCTAAAACACTCACCCAAGACAAAAAACTATGGGCAAAGTTTGTACGTACATAATAACTATTCAGTAAGAAAGGTGAGAATCCAACAGGAGTCAAGTGTGTGAGTGCGAACAAATACGGGAAATTAATGGGTAAGAGTGGTAGAAGTGCGAAAACGGGAAGTGAAGTGAAAAAGAAGCAAGACAAATAACAAATAGACAAGAAATGCCTGATTAGAATACGTAAGCTTAAATGTAAATCCAATTTAATTTAATTTAATTTGTAATAGGTATTGGAAACTAGAGTGTAAATTGATTTTTTGGAAATGTAAATATATGATTAGAATACGTAAGCTTAAATGTAAATCCAATTTAATTTAATTTAATTTGTAATAGGTATTGGAAACTAGAGTGTAAATTGATTTTTTTGGAAATGTAAATATATGTAAGAATGTAAAACACCCTACACCGAAAGGTAAAAGCGGCAAGATTATATATATATATATATATATATATATACGATACACTAAATCAAAATTACGGGCTGACTTGTCGACTTTGGTCCGCTCTACAAGTTGTAATTGTGGTCACATTTTAATTTATAATAGGTCAAAGTGCACGTGTTTTCAAGCTCTGCAAGTTTTATAATCACTACTTATTCCCTAAATAGGTCGAGAAACAAAATGCAAGCGAAGCCCGAAAAATAATCTCGACCCGTTTATGCTTTCCTTTCGCATTCAATATTTTGACTAATATCGCTCGTACGTCGAAAAGTAATTGAACATAAATTGTAGACTACACAAAATGAAAACTAAAAGTTCTACTTAATTTTCACGTGCCGTTAACGGAAACCAAGTTTTCGCAAAAAAATCAAACACATCTTTTTTTAAGATGGCGGAAATAGCACGTAGGAAATCGACAACTTAAAGTTAAGCTTTGCTGGACCCCCAACACCCCAAAAAATAAATTTCAAATTTCGGTTCACTTTCAAGCAAAAATTACATGGTGAGTGGACTATACTAGTATTTATTAAATGTAAAACACCAAGTTGCTGATTATTCAGCTGATATTCGACATTAATAAATTAATTTAATAGTGCCAACCATCAAGGTGATTGGTTTTATGCTTTAATGCCTCGAATGCCATCGAGTTATAAATGTAGTCGATTGCATTTGTAAGGTTCGCTCTCACACTTATTTCATGCGCGCTTAATATTTTCCTAGGTAACCTGTTTTCAGGCAACCTTTTAATTTAGTTGCCTAAATGGATAGCTATTATTGCAGTAGATATACAGACAAGATTTATTGAAAACTTCATATTATATAAAATCAATAAGGTTCAAAATCGTAATTATAGAGTGTTAAGTATAGTAATACTGCTTGAAATTTTCCGAACACAGCTCAAACTAAATAAACAAAACATTATTTTAGAATAACTTAATAAATTGCCTAACATTTCGATCTTACAGACTTTTCTGAAGATGATTGTTGCTGCTTACAATCAAGATAAACTTGATAAGCTCTTGAGCGGTTTCGAGTTTTTCTGGACTACTAACATGTTCAGAAATAAGATTCTATCAAAATTAAATACTTTAATTTTCAATATGGTGCGTGCGCAGAAACTCTACCATTCTTGCTGTAGTGGCTATGTTAGTAAAATATGTAGAGTCTTACGTTTTCAATTCGTTACCATTGGGAAGTTGGAATATGAATGCTACCAACGTTTGGTTCAACATCACTTGGATATGCGAAGCAGCAGCACTTACAGTAGCTGCCTTTTTTATAGCTGCGTTTGACAGTATATTTTTAGCAGTTAGCACTAACATCATAGTACAGTTTCGACTTCTGAGGCATCGCCTATCTAATCTATTTCGATTGAAGAAGGAGCAGCAGTCAATTACGATCAAATCCTGTATAGAGCACCACATATTTCTATTGAAGTAAGAGAGTAACGTAGATGCTATCTAATTACACTTATTTTTAGATTCATAGAGTCAATGCAGAAGTATTTCTCATTAGCACTTTTAGTGCAGTATTTAACTATAACTCCCTTAATTGTCGGAGAAATGTATATGCTCTTCGAAAGGTACCGCATTTATTTATACTTTAAAATATTTGTCAGCAGTACTATATAAGAGCGCTAACATAGAAACATATACCGATGGAGTCATTATTTACCGAGCGAGGACTTTCGAAACGACTGGGAGAAATAGTAATTTATCTATTAAGGGCATAATCAATAGATTATAGCTGTTAATTATAATTTCCATTCTTTGTAAAAATGATTCCCTTGGGGGCCATTCGCGTGGTCACCATATACTGACCTAGCCTCAGCTAAATGTTGAGTTTCAAAACAGTGTCCCTCAATCTCTCATTAGTTGCAGATGTGTTCAAAATAATAAAATCAGTTCTGTTGAAGTTCTGAATCAGTCAATTTGGTGTCCAACTGTGCATGATTTCACCGAGCCCGATTCCAATCCCCAAAGCTGCGGAAAAATTCCGGCTCCCCCAAAATTTTTACCGAGAACTTGCTTAATGCAAGCCTAGCGCTTTCCGAACTGGGCTACCCGGCTGCTTGCGTAATCAAAAACAAATGATCAAGTTTTTGTGCAACCGTCCAATAAGTTTTCGGAGGGGAAATTCGTTTTCACGGCTGTTACTACCAACAACGGCTGGGAAATAGTTACGGCCGTGAAAACAAATTTTGTAGCCATAATTACGTGAGCAAAAATCAACTTTTTAGTACGGTCCCGCAATTATTTGTGTTTTGCTATCTCTTTCCTACCCAAGCATTTTAATTTTCAGTTCAGGCTATCTCACTGCTGTTATATATAATTATGGCTGCATCGGTATATTGTTCTTTTGTATTATTTTAGTTAAAAACTATCCCCAACCTACTATTTTCTCCAAATCCGCTTGTTTAGCTAAGCTGTTACTTTTACCGAAATTCATTAATCCGCAAAGAGAAACTATAGCGCTTGTCTTAAACCCAAACGGTTACGGTTCGTTAACAGCGGGATCAGTCATAATAAGTAATTTAGTATTTCGAGATGTACTAATCATGAATAATAGTTAAGGTTTAGAGTAGGATGTTCATAAGGAATAGAGTCTTTTGCAGGTATCGGTAGATCATAAATACAAAAATACATGTCAATAGTAAGAGATGATTAACAACGCTTACTGCTTGGTAAAAATTTACCCAGGATTGATGTTACCAAAAGTGCAATAAACTAAAAATTTTTGAATTTTATTTTAAGATTGTGGGATTAAGTCCTGCTTGGTTTGAAGAGAACTTTAAGAATATTTTCAGTTTTTTAAAAACAAGTCGGCCTTGACAGTGAAGCAAAAACTATTTTCTTTTCGGATAAACTACCGTTTTTGTTCATAATACGACAAAATTTTACTAAGAAAAGTTGTTCAGAATGAAAAATTATGTCCCTATACAAAATTTCAGAAAGATCTTGTTACAGGCTAGTAGTATGGCGGCACCGAAACTGGAGCAATCAAATTAATTGACCTAATTAAATCCGCGAATTAAATCAGCGGTTTGACCTAATTAAATCTGCGGTTTGATCTAATTAATTTCGCGGTTTGATCTAATTAATTTTCACATGTGCTACTGATTAAATTACGCATTAGCTTACGATTAAATTACGCGCGGCCATTTTTAATTTGCTTCTGGAATTACACGGCGGCCATCTTGGTTTTCTGGCGCGAAAATTAGAATTTAAATTTTTTCAGATTTTTCTAAGTTCAATTTTTTTAATTTCAACTTCCCGGGGTGTCGGCCATCTTGGCTTTCTCGCATTTATTTAATTTTAAAAAATCTTTCTGCGATGACCTAGGCCGGATTCGAACCAGCGATCACAGTATTACGAGTCTAAGGCGTGGTCAATTGAGCCACCCAAACAGCGTACCTGAATGCGATTAAAACTTTAACAGTTGCGTGCGGGTGTCGAGCTTCCTTGTTGTAAACAAACTATTTTTTGAGAAATTTGATTTATAAGAATGGAATTGTATAGCCTGTGGTGTTAAATGAGGTGTAGTAATTTTAAAAAACTGATTTTGCGATTGGATGTGGCATAATTAATTATTTTATAATTTTTGCCTGCTATATGGATGGATTAACGAGATTCTCATTGTCCCTACTTACTATATAGATGGAAATTTCCGATCGGTCGGCGATAAGAGGTAAAGGCAGCTCGTAAATATAAAAACGAGTTACAAATTTGATTTTAATATATTCCTGAAATACTAAGTATGAAAAGGTCTCATATAATATTATTAAATTATTTATAAAACCACGACTATTATCCATTTTTCATATTTGAAATGCTAGAATATGATTAATTTTATGCTGCTATGCGTAATTACAAAAGACATTATAGCCCCGAGCTTTCTATTTGTCATCCTCAATTGGCCTAACAGGTCGTTGCCTGTCGGCGTTCAGCTCTTTGGTCGTTTAATCATCCTTGGAGACGATTTTGCATTGTTCGTCACGGAATACGATAACATGAACAAGAAGATAATACGTATTGCTTGAGTAAGAAAGAGATAAACATAAAAACTCGTCGTCGGTATTCATATTTGCTGTAAAGGGCAACTGTTGGAATCCACAAGTTGAACGTATCGTTATAATTTCCTCTATTTCGTACTACCAAATTTCATAAAAGTATAAAAACTGCATCTTGTTTTTCCAACAAATCGGTGCAGGTTTGATGGCACGACGGTTTTTTTAATTTGTAACAGGGAGATTGATATGTTTGGTTTTTATTTTATAAGTAAGCGTCTGAAATTGTGTCATTATATCGCTCAAAACTGTATTTTAATTTTAAAAATTTTAGTATAAATGCAAATGGCCGAAAATAAAAACGCAATTGACCACAAAGTAACATAATTTTGAATAAAAACACACAATTTCGTTGAAAAATGTTCTGTTTTACTTAAAATTTTACAAAACTGACATCATGTCACTTGAAATTATACAAAAAACGACATTTTTATCCAATAAGCGATAAAAAATACGCCATCCCCCATCATTTTACTTAAAAATTATCACATTTCGTCTTACAAAACGCTTTATAATAAGGAAAATGATGTAAAAACAGTTTTAAGAGTTATTTCTAATCATAATTTTGCAAATTTTTTACACTTTTTTCTCTAACTTGTTGCAATTTTTGCAAGATTTGAATAAAAAACAGCAATTTCTGCAGCAATTTTAGTAAGATTTGAATAAAAACACAATTTCGCTAAAAAAGTTCTAACCAAAAACGACAAAAACAATATTTTTATTCCATTTTCATTGAAAAATCTTCTATCACAAACATTTCTAAAAGCAAAATTGCCGTAACGTAGACTCGCTGTGCATTTTATTACAGAAATTCTTATACTTTTGATGGAAATATATGTATGTCGACCACAAATTAACATAATTTTTGAATAAAAACACACAATTTCGTTGAAAAAATGTTCTGTTTTATTTAAAATTTTACAAAACTGACATCATGTCACTTGAAATTATACAAAAAACGACATTTTTATCCAATAAGCGACAAAAAATACGCCATCTCACATCATTTCACTTAAAAATTATCACATTTCGTTTTACAAAACGCTTTATAATAAAGAAAATGATGTAAAAACAGTTTTAAGAGTTATTTCTAATCATAATTTTGCAAATGTTTTACACTTTTTTCTCTAACTTGTTGCAATTTTAGCAAGATTTGAATAAAAAACAGCAATTTCTGCAGCAATTTTAGTAAGATTTGAATAAAAACACAATTTCGCTGAAAAAGTTGTAACCAAAAACGACAAAAACAATATTTTTATTTCATTTTCATTGAAAAATCTTCTATCACAAACATTTCTAGAAGCAAAATTGCCGTAACGTAGACTCGCTGTGCATTTTATTACAGAAATTTTTATACTTTTGATGGAAATATATGTATGTCGACCACAAATTAACATAATTTTTGAATAAAAATGCGCAATTCATTGAAAAAAAATGTTCTGACACTATCAAAACACGCAATTTCATTGAAAAATCTTCTACCACAAGCATCTCGACAAGCAAAATTTCAGTTACGTAGGCTCATTGTTTATTTTTATTACGAAAATTAACTCAAAATTGAACAAAAATCACACAATTACACAACATCTCATATAAATTTTTACAAAAATCGACATCATGTCACATAAATTATACAAAAATGACATTTTAATTCAACACACGATGAAAATTTTATAAAAATCAACCAATTACACATCATATCACATAAATTTTTACAAAAACTGACATCATGTCACTTGAAATTATACAAACTATATGTATGTTGACCACAAATTAACATAAATTTGAATAAAAACACGTAATTTCGTTGAAAAAATCTACTACCACAATCATTTCGATAAACAAAATTCAAAAATTCTTATACTTTTGATGGAAATATATGTATGTCGACCACAAATTAACATAATTTTTGAATAAAAACACCCAATTCGTTGAAAAAAATGTTCTGACACCATCGAAACACGCAATTCCATTGAAAAATCTTCTACCACAAGCATCTCGACAAGCAAAATTTCAGTTACGTAGGCTCATTGTTCATTTTTATTACGAAAGTTAACTCAAAATTGAACAAAAATCACACAATTACACAACATCTCACATAAATTTTAAAAAAATCGACATCATATCACTGATGCCGCACTAACTCGTTTTAAACCATTGTACTCTGTTACCTGGTGCTGCAGCATCCTGGGCCTCTGGTTTTATAAAATTTTAAAATAAAAAGGGATGGAGTCATTGCGTGCGTCACACATCAGACAGGCTGGTTCTTGTAAATTCAGCGATGACGAATCACGAAAAATAGTAATAAAACGGCAGCTTAGGATCAAGTCTTTCGATAAAATATATATCAAACCCAGTTTCGAAATTTGTACGTGGCTTAATTTATATGAAATATTGTTTGAAATTGCAAATAGAAGGGTTTTAAACTAGATGTTTTCTTAATTATGCAGAGAGTGCTCGTTTATACAGGGGATGCAGGTTGGCCGAATGATTAAGGCGTCCGATTTAAGCTCTGATTTCGAGAGAGAATACGGGGTCGATTCCCGTATCTGCCATATTTTTTTAAATATATTTATTATGAAAGTCTTGATTTTAAGTTAGTTTATTCACAACGGCTCTACCAGAACAAACGACTGAGCTCCTTTTCGACTAAAATGGACCAAGAGCGGAAGATGTTGATTGTATCGCTGCAATTTGTCCAACGTCTTAAGTCTAGCGAGAATACGGAGAAAAATATATTATCACAGCTTGATGACGAAATGCAAAAAGTTTTAAAGTCCAAATTAACTGATCACGATAAATGGGGGCAGTACAACCAAGTCTTACAAAGATTCCTTAATTTCACAAACCAGGCACGGCAGCCAATCAAAATACCTATTGAATCAACCAGTAACAGCCTATCAAATGCCGTTATTTTATCTACACTTCCCAAAACTTTTAAGGAAAAAGCTGAAGTTTTCCTACGCATTTTGAGTGCCTCAAACGATGTGAGCTGGGATCACAAGGGTACCGTTACTATAAAGGGTGAAATTTTACCGACGTCTAACATAGTCGATTTAGTGCACGACACTCTGAGGCCTCGAAAAACTAATAATCCACCCGGACGCCTACAGTTTGCTGATTACATCAAAGGCCTTAACGTTGCTCAAGTGTTGCTAACTAAACCTAAACAGCAAAAGAAGCCAGCCCTGGCTGATACTACAGGAAAAACCGAAATGGAAACTGATAACTGCGAGCCCCATTTAGGATATAAATTAAAAACACCAACTACTCATGCAAGTCCACATCAAAAAGGTTCAGTCAGAAGAACGCCGATAAGGAAACGCCTCCAAAAAAGGGCCGTTAGAAAAATGCCTCTAAGGCAGATGTCATCAACATCGAAAACGAAGGGATTTCTAGATTGGGAGCATCTTAAACTTTAAAATGACACAATGAAATTATGATTTTATTACTCGCAGCCTTTTTAATTTGAAATGCTGTACACCTCAAACTACAGTTTTGTAAATTGCTAGCGAATTTTTAGAAAATCAGACATTCAGCTGTACATTTACTTTTATATTATTAAGTATTATACGAAATAAGAACAATATATCTGTTTATTACAAAGTGTTTGTGTTTTTTTATTTCTACTCTGCTTTAGTTTTTCCCGAATCTGCAATAATTACAAAATCTAAAGCTAAAATATTAGTATTTGAAGTTATTTTACAGTTACAAAGTGTAAAATTTCAAAAAAAGCAATCTACGATTTCATAATGGCGTGATATAATTTAAAAATTGTGATTTCTTTTAATTTTGTGCGATACATTTTATAAAAAGTGTAAAACGTTTGCTAATTTTTCTACGAAATTGTGTGTTTTATTAAGTTTATGTTAATTTGTGATCAACATACATATATTTTGTATAATTTCAAGTGATATGTCAGTTTTGTAAAATTTTAAGTGAAATGACGGGGCCGGAACATTTTTTCAACGAAATTACGTGTTTTTATTCAAATTTATGATAATTTGTGGTCAACATACATATATTTTGTATAATATCAATTGACATGATGTCAGTTTTTGTAAAATTTTATGTGATAAATATGATGTGTAATTGGTTGATTTTTATAAAATTTTCATCATGTGTTGAATTAAAATGTCATTTTTTATATAATTTATGTGACATGATGTCGATTTTTGTAAAAATTTATGTGAGATGTTGTGTAATTGTGTGATTTTTGTTCAATTTTGAGTTAACTTTCGTAATAAAAATGAACAATGAGCCTACGTAACTGAAATTTTGCTTGTCGAGATGCTTGTGGTAGAAGATTTTTCAATGAAATTGCGTGTTTTGATGGTGTCAGAACATTTTTTTCAACGAATTCCGCGTTTTTATTCAAAAATTATGTTAATTTGTGGTCGACATACATATATTTCCATCAAAAGTATAAGAATTTTTGAATTTTATTTATCGAAATGATTGTGGTAGTAGATTTTTTCAACGAAATTACGTGTTTTTATTCAAATTTATGTTTATTTGTGGTCAACGTACATATATTTTGCATAATTTCAAGTGACATGATGTCAGTTTTTGTAAAAATTTATGTGATATGATGTGTAATTGGTTGATTTTTATAAAATTTTCATCGTGTGTTGAATTAAAATGTTATTTTTGTATAATTTATGTGACATAATGTCGATTTTTGTAAAAATTTATGAGATGTTGTGTAATTGTGTGATTTTTGTTCAATTTTGAGTTAATTTTCGTAATAAAAATGAACAATGAGCCTACGTAACTGAAATTTTGCTTGTCGAGATGCTTGTGGTAGAAGATTTTTTAATGAAATTGCGTGTTTTGATGGTGTCAGAACATTTTTTCAACGAATTGCGCGTTTTTATTCAAAAATTATGTTAATTTGTGGTCGACATACATATATTTCCATCAAAAGTATAAGAATTTCTGTAATAAAATGTACAGCAAGTCTACGTTACGGCAATTTTGCTTCTAGAAATGTTTGTGATAGAAAATTTTTCAATGAAAATGGAATAAAAATATTGTTTTTGTCGTTTTTGGTTAGAACTTTTTCATCGAAATTGTGTTTTTATTCAAATCTTACTGAAATTGCTGCAAAAATTGCTGTTTTTTATTCAAATCTTGCTAAAATTGCAACAAGTTAGAGAAAAAAGTAAAACATTTGCAAAATTATGATTAGAAATAACTCTTAAAACTGTTTTTACATCATTTTCTTTATTATAAAGCGTTTTGTAAAACGAAATGTGATAATTTTTAAGTGAAATGATGGGGGATGGCGTATTTTTTATCGCTTATTGGATAAAAATGTCGTTTTTTGTATAATTTCAAGTGACATGATGTCAGTTTTGTAAAGTTTTAAGTGAAACAGAACATTTTTCAACGAAATTGTGTTTTTATTCAAAATTATGTTACTTTGTGGTCAATTGCGTTTTTATTTTCGGCCATTTGCATTTATACTGGAATTTTTAAACTAAAATACAGTTTTGAGCGATATAATGACACAATTTCAGACGCTTACTTATAAAATAAAAACCAAACATATCAATCTCCGTGTTACAAATTAAAAAGACCGTCGTGCCATCAAACCTGCACCGATTTGTTGGAAAAACAAGATGCAGTTTTTATACTTCTATGAAATTTGGTAGTACGAAATAGAGGAAATTATAACGATACGTTCAACTTGTGGATTCCAACAGTTGCCCTTTACAGCAAATATGAATACCGACGACGAGTTTTTATGTTTATCTCTTTCTTACTCAAGCAATACGTATTATCTTCTTGTTCATGTTATCGTATTCCGTGACGAACAATGCAAAATCGTCTCCAAGGATGTTTAAACGACCAAAGAGCTGAACGCCGACAGACAACGACCTGTTAGGCCAATTGAGGATGACATAGCACCATAAAATTAATCATATTCTAGCATTTCAAATATGAAAAATAGATAATAGCCGTGGTTTTATAAATAATTTAATAATATTATATGAGACCTTTTCATACTTAGTATTTTAGGAATATATTAAAATCAAATTTGTAACTCGTTTTTATATTTACGAGCTGCCTTTACCTCTTATCGCCGACCGATCGGAAATTTCCATCTATATAGTAGGTAGGGACAATGAGAATCTCGTTAATCCATCCATATAGCAGGCACAAATTATAAAATAATTAATTATGCCACATCCAATCGCAAAATCAGTTTTTTTAAAATTACTACACCTCATTTAACACCACAGGCTATACAATTCCATTCGCATTCAGGTACGCTGTCTGGGTGGCTCAATTGACCACGCCTTAGACTCGTAATACTGTGGTCGCTGGTTCGAATCCGGCCTAGGTCATCGCAGAAAGGTTTTTTAAAATTAAATAAATGCGAGAAAGCCAAGATGGCCGACACCCCAGGAAGTTGAAATTCAAAACATTGAACAAAAATCTGAAAAATTTAAAATTCAAATATTCGCGCGAAATTAAAATGGCCGCCGTGCATGAGAGCGCGAAAGCAGCTTCGATGAGGGGTGCAGGAAGATTTAACAGTTTGAAATTCAAATATTTCCGCGAGAAGGGCGGGCGCAGAAAACCAAGATGGCAGACACCCGGGAAGTTTAAATTAAAAAAATTGAACTTAGAAAAATCTGAAAAATTTAAATTCTAATTTTTGCGCCAGAAAACCAAGATGGCCGCCGTGTAATTCCAGAAGCAAATTAAAAATGGCCGCGCGTAATTTAATCGGAAGCTAATGCGTAATTTAATCAGTAGCACATGTGAAAATTAATTAGATCAAACCGCGAAATTAATTAGATCAAACCGCGGATTTAATTAGGTCAAACCGCGGATTTAATTCGCGGATTTAATTAGGTCAATTAAGTTGATTGCTTCAGTTTCGGTGCCGCCATACTACTCAGGCTAAATCGGTAATGACGCTGAAGCGTCAGTTTGTTACCGCACAAAATCTGAGCCGACCATGTTTCACCGGCTAAATCGATATTATGACAACAAAAGAAAACAATGGCGTAATATTGGGATGCCCGCTCGTTATATTACAAACTTACTTTTGACACAAATGCTAAAAGACTAGCGCGTCAACTAACTCAAATTCGGGAAGGAATAACATAGGACCGCTGTTCCAGCCCGTAACGAAAAAAGTGCCGACATAGCTTCAGTGGAGCAGTGGTGGTTCAACACGGGATTACACAACGGTAACGGTATAATAACAGAAAAGAAGAACTTTATTTGCAAGGCGTTACCACGTTCCTACAAGAGAAAATACAGAGATGAACCCGCTGAGAAAAGTGTAAACAGAAGGGTCACACGTTTTAACTGTAAACTTGGCCGTGTGTTGGTCGGTAAGCCACGTCCCACAATGTTGAACTTACCGTGCGGGCAACTCTCTTTGCAGCTTGCTAAACTCCTTTCACCAAGGAAAAATACATAGTCGCAGGCAAAAATCGTAAACATCAAAAGAAAACCACAGTTACATAAACCTGAAGTGTACTAACAACAATATGTTAATCAACAATAGTAGAGTAAATAAGGATACGAAATTGGATAGTAATGGTTAAATATGTATTAAGACATCAGTGGTAACAGCAGACGCAAGCCCGACCGACAGCAAAAACCACGTGCTGTTCATACGGAAAAAAGTTACTAAAATTCGGAACACCAAAACTTGCGATCTTAAAGGATGGAATTTCAAATTTCGGAACAAACCCTGCGGTACGCTCCCACACAAAACAAACGTAAGCCGCTTATCACAACCCAAACCAACGCAACACCTCCCGCAAGCCCAAAGGGGCGTGCGTTGTGGAAAACAGCTCGCACACACTTGTTGCTCCCTGGGAGCTCAGACTAAGAATCTCCAGAAAGCCGCCAAAAACTTAGCAAACCATAAAAAGTGGGGGTAAAACATTCTCTCGTGCTCGCTCTTACAGACAACGACTGTTCTTAATTCTTGACTCCAAAATCAAGCGTAGCCACGAAAATTCCCATCTGAAACGGGTCGCTAATGAACACGTGCTCGTCTGGCAGCGCAATCTGTACCAGACCGCATCGATAACACAGAATGTGTGCCGTTTAAAACAGCGGAAGACCGACACACGATTCGACATATATATATATTATTATGATACATAAAATTGGTATGGTCAATCATAGTAAAGAAATAATTAACAGAAATAAAGTTGGTACGTTGATACAATCAAATTTAGAAAAATGTAAGAAAATTTGTTGGCTGAATTGAATTTGGTAATGCAGATTAAATAAAAAAATAAATTGTAATTTTAACTTGAAAAGTTATAACATTTGAGTATTTCGTATTGGCGATGGAAGAAAGGACAATGTTAGTATGAGACAAACATGCTTGCTCTGTAATAATATAATTGTAGTACGTATAGATCAGATTAGGTA
>CALNHX010007534.1:0-72747 GCA_940337035.1 Agriotes lineatus
ATTTACGGCAAAAAAGAGAAAGAGAAATCTGCGCCTTTCTTGGATACCCTAGTCATCAGGACTGATTCTAACATTATCAAGCTGACCAGCTCAGGAAGGTTTTTGAATTTCCGCTCCCTTCACAACATCCGCCACAAAGTCAGTGTGGTGTAAGGATTAAAACACAGAATCCTGACAATTTCGCATCCAGATTTTCACAATACTAACTTGAATAAATTAAAAACTATCCTTAAATTGAATAATTATCCAGTATTTCTGCTGAATTCCATTATATCTGCGAACAACCACAACAGAAGAAGTAACAATGGAACTCCTGCTCACATAGAAGAACCACCTAAACAACCTGTCTATAAAAGCCTCAATTACATCCCCGAGCTATCAGCTTTAATCAAAGGAATTTTCTGCAACCAGGTTCAAATTACTATTGCAGACAAACATCAACATGTCTTGAGAGACTATTTTTCTAAACTCAAAGATAAAACACCATTCCTTTTAACTCCGTATGCAGTCTACCAAATCAATTGCCAGAATTGTGACTCATCGTATATTGGACAATCGGCGCAAATACCCAACACAAGAGTGTCAAACCCAAAGCTTGTGAGTTAGCTAACCACGTCAGCAATACTGGCCATAGCATGGATTTTGCAAATCCCAAAATCATAACCACTGAACCTACCTTTATAGAGATATATAGCATTTTCGGGACTTCCAATGCTTTAAATTCAAAAAAAGATATTAACAGTTTAAGTGTTTCCTATCACCTCTTGCTCTCTATGGCTAATAATAAATTTTCTTTGAATTTCTAACTTTAAACTGAATTTATTTTTGATAATTAAGGTGGACCGACCAACCATTTTTTGGTTCTCCCTCGTATTATTTAGACGCCTGCATGAGTACTCATCGCGAACTATAGGAATGCAGGAAATGCTCGCATTTTTACACCTGTCAAGACTTTGCCGGTCATGGCTTCATTTTTACATTTTAACTAATTTTAAACTCGTTTTAATTGTGTCTGTGTATTTTTAAAATGTTATTATACCATCTAGTAGTAATCAATTTACTCCTAATGTTAAGAAAATGCGGATTCACCACTTCCTTCTTACATTCAAGATTTAAATTTGCCATCAACACATGTATATATATTTTTTAAATCCAATTACATGTTCTAAAGAATTCCTCATTCAGACAACTGTAAAAGAACATTTACAGGATTTTTCTAACAGCAATTCATTAACAGGACTAGATTAGAGTTTCTTCTGGTCATTTAAATAGATATTAATTAGAATTGAAAAATATTTGTCCTAAAAAACGCCTTGCATAGAAAACGCAAAAATTATGCAAACATATAACTTTTCTGTAAATAATAAAAAATCTAAATAGGTAATTAACATTTTATATTTTTTTCCCAATTATGAATCTTTAAAGTGTTCACATAAAAATATTTGAATTGTAATATTAAGTCTTGGTATGTCAAATTTCGAAAAATATTTAAGAAATTGAAAAATTCATTTTCAATTAAAGTTTAAAAAAATTTGGGGTTTTCTTTGCTGACCTTGAAATTGTTCAATTAGCTGAAAATAACACCCTCTAAAAAAATCTCATTGAAATTTTACTTAATTTCCGAAAAATAGCACTTTTCAGATTTTCGCAATTTCGAAAAACTCCATTTT
Source organism: Agriotes lineatus (assembly GCA_940337035.1). Taxonomy (NCBI): domain Eukaryota; kingdom Metazoa; phylum Arthropoda; class Insecta; order Coleoptera; family Elateridae; genus Agriotes; species Agriotes lineatus. The sequence goes on from CALNHX010007534.1 coordinate 1,671, forward strand.
CTAAATAAGTAAATATCACTGGGTATATATGTTAGGGGCTAAATAGGTTTTTAGACAAGCACAAATTATTGACGTAAAAAGTTTTTTTGAAAAATCAAAAATATTTTTTTCTATATGCCGACATTTTGACGGACACTGTATACAGGGTGTCCCATAAAGAATGGGACATCGATTAGGCATAGATTCCTTACGTTATAATAAATCGATTAAACCTAATATACCTTAGCACAAACTCCCTTCAGTAAGAAGTTATAGGGTCTTGAAGTTCAATTTTTTATTTCTTATTTTTTTCTTAATTTCAACAAATCTAGAGATATTGATTTGAATTTTGCTGCATGAGCAAGGTGTATGTATTTAGAAAAATTTCCAAACAAACCGACCCCTTCCGAAAATACATTTCTCCTAGTTATTCAACGAGGAAGACAGACTGGGAATTTACAACCCAGGAAGCTAATATTTCTCAGAACTTTGGCGCACATTGAAGATGAACGGATTGTACCCTTATCATTTCCAAAATGGTACAAGGATTATCCGTTGCGGCAGCAGTTTTATGGATGACTGCCTAATCGTACGGAAGCAGAAGCAGGTTTTCTAACAAACATACTGGTAACTGACGAATGCTATTTCGCCAGGAATGGTAAGCTCTACTTCCACAAAGCTCACACATGGGCTGATAAAATTTCTCATGCGATCCGCCAAAGTAAATTTCAGTTTACATTTATGGGCTGGAATTGTGAACGCCACCTTAAAGGGCTTTTCGAATTGCCGGCGCGTCTCAATGGCGAATCTTACTTGCATTTTTTACAAAAAGGTTTACCAGGACGCCTAGATGTTTCCTTGGTTGTGCCACATAACATGTAGTTTATGCATGATGGCTGTCAATCACATTTTAGTCGTACTTGGGCGAATAATTTCCGCAAGTGTCGAGAAATTGGATTCGTCGTACGCTACTGTGAATAATTTTTGTGAAGGCGTACTGGACGATCTGTAGTTGCACGCGCGCAGAACGAAGAACCTGCAGTCTGGAGCGTACTGGAACTATTCTATTGTTACAAAATATTAAATTTTAAATGCCCATAATATTTGATTATGACTAATTTGCATTTAAAATCGGAGCGAAACGTTACATCTTATAAATTACCCTGTATACATAAAAGTTGCAGCTGTACATTTTGTGAATGACTATTTTAAATATTTTAGTAAAGTAGCAACACCTCCATTATTCACCTCAGAAAAAAAGCACGTAATTAGCGTATCATTTCAAATTTCTTAATCTCTTAAAATATATAATTTCAAATGGGTCTCCCGTAGAGAGATCAGCGCAATTGGACCATGAAGATTTTAGAGGCTGGACGGGTTATACAATTTGTGGTATATTTTAAAATCGGCGCAACTGGGCTACCATCAAAATTCTCCACGAGCCTTCACTGTCTGTCGACTCAGAATAACAAAAGCCGTTTGTTATAAAAACTGTTTACTAAGTGACAAACCAAACAAAAACCGTGTTGTGTCAACTACACATATTAAAACAAATACAATTTGGAGTGCATTTCATACATTACTTTACGAATTTATTTTGAACACATTATATTTTGTATATGCTTAACAATGTTCCACAGTTAATTATATAATACACTAATCAACAGCAACTAACGATCATGCCATGGTATCATTAATTCAATGACAAATATAAAAATCTAGTGGGGCTTTCCTTTTCACCAGAGCTTGTTTATTTGAACAACAATGAAGCTGATTTTGCTGATATTAATTCTCGAAGTATTTTCTGAAAAATGGAACCATCCCGATATCTATTCGATAGTAACTTATTATAAAGTATTTGCTATAACTATTATTGATTTAAAGATAGTTTCAGCAGAATGATTATACAATGGTACCCGAACGGTTGACAGTACTGCGATATAATAAAAACTACGCCAATCGGTTTGAAACGGCCACTTTCAAGTACAATCGCACTTGCACTGCTTTCAACTTTACCCTAAACCTAAAATTTGACATCCAGAAAATGCAGGTGACTGCATAAAAAAATATATATTAACTTAACTTGAAATGCAATTTTCTTACAATGCAGATCATTAATATTCAGTTTCACTTTAAAGTTTCTATTTGTTACTTACTATTTGTTAATTCATTTAATTATCAAGCAAGTTTAGTCGTAAGTTCAATTGCATTACTTGCCATGTTCGTATTATTAGTTTTGGCATTCAGACATGTAAACAATAGATTCATTCAGAGTTGACGTTTACCGTAACTACAATTTTACAATTAGTCAGTGTTTTTACGCATCTTGGTGAAGTAAAATAAGTAGAAAAATTTTCGCTTTCAGAGACCCTTAAAGAAAATAGTTTGTAGTAATAAAAGGCATTTGCAGAAACACTAGCTACGTAATTCCTCATTCAGTTCAATTTTGAAGAAATAAAGAAAATTGATGTTTACCACTTTTATTTTTTACATTTCAAAGCTTCAACTACCAAATTTACTAGAGGCAGCTTGCTTAGTGGCAATGGTGGTTTTGATATTAGAAAACAAAATCACGAATTTTATAGAAAATGTTTAAAAAATATGTCTCATATTCTTATTTAGGTATTTCGCCACTCCGAAAATTAAAAACATTAAATAACGAACGTTACCGGGGACACTCTGCCCTCGTTATCAACAATTAACAATTAAAATAGAACAAGAACTTAGTTTTTTTCACTGGGATTGAAAAAACGACCAACCTCCAATGAATTGCTTGACACTGAGGTTTGTTGATTATCAATACCTACTTGATCTGATATTTAAAAATCGCTAGCCAACTTACTTACTTAATCCTTCCTCTTCTACCGCATTAGCAGTGTCGATGTGTTTCGTTGTTTTAGGGTCAGGCTATAAATTTCTTCCAGGTGGGCTTAAAATACTTCCCTGTCTGACTCCTGTTTTGCATAAGAATTCTTCCGAGGAACTATTTCCGGTTGTTACATAATTACGGCAGCGGGTATACAGGCCTTGAATTGCTTTGATTAAGTTTCTATCATTTACCCTTGAGAATAGAATTTCCAAAATATGTTCTCTTCGGATGCTATCGAACGCTTGTTTTAGATCAACGAAGCACAAGTAAATTACGTGCTTTTTCTCCAGTGATATTTCGAGTATTTAGCGGATTGTGAATATGTGGTCCTGTGTTCCTCTCCCAGTCCTGAAGCCTGCTTGAAATTCTTTTAGGTTTGGCTCGGTGGCGTCTTGTAGTCGTTTCTGGAGGATTGCTTCATATATTTTACATGCAATGGAGAGCAGAGTAATTGGCCTGTAGTTTCCGCAAATTCTCTTATCGCCTTTTTTGTGGATAGGTAGGATGATACCGATTTCCCAATCTCTGGAAATGTTTTTATTTGTCCATACTGTGTTGATTAGCAACAGGAGGGTTTTTAGACCTTCGGGCCCCAGATATTTAAATATTTCCGGACTTATTTTATCGTGACCGCATGCTTTGCCAGTTTTTTTAAATTTTACCACTGCATTTTTCAGTTCAACTAGGCTTATCGAGACTTCTGTATCTTGGGTTAGCTGAGGGTTGTTTTCTATGTTTATTATGTTGTTACCGTTCTCCCCAAATATCCCTGCGTAATATTCTTTAAAACGTGCCATAGTCTCATTATTCTCGGACAACAGTCTTTCCGTTCCATCTTCTATGGCATTCAAGGGGGATGCTTTTCCTTTTCTCAATTGTTTTAAAATCCTGTTAGGAATCCTAACTGTAACATGATAAACTCTAGACTATATTGAGAATGGACGTTAGTAATTAATATTATTTAATCCTAGCTTAGTTTCTAACTCAAATGTAATTATGTATAAGGACGAAGTTAGCATCATACTTGTCCTGGAAAAAACGTGCCGAACAGGCTCACAGGTTCTTCCAGAAAAAGGGCCGGACATGAATCGTAAATATTATTGCTTTTACGTGCCTCTTTGCGTGGGCCCGCTACAATTTACAGGTTTCCATAATCTAAATAACTTTTACAAGTTTACCTGTAAAAGCGGAAATTTTGGTGAAGGCAGATCTTAACTGACATCGGTAGCGGATAGATCTCTTCCGAATAATTTGTCAATAAACATATTTTAAGCTACTGAAGTCTTTAATTTCTCAATTAGAACTTTAATAAGAGCGACCGCGTAATCAGGATCGCGCTGAAAACCCCAACGTTAGACGTATCGCAACAGTGGTGTCCAGCGGTGTGTGATTTGTGACAAATTAATAAATCCCATAACAAAAGAACTTTTGTTTCGACGTTGGTCCTGAAGCAACGAACTGATTATGAGAAGAAAACTCTGGAAGATTAGAGGATCTACAACTGGTGACGGTGCAAGAGAATATTGCGGCGAGAACAAACCAGGATACTGGAGGCGGCGTCAAGGAGCAGTTTGGCGGCGAGATAAACCCAGGGACAACCGGGGAGCAGTACAACTGGTGACGGCGCAAGGAAACATTGCGGTGAGGACAAACCAGGGGACGGTGAGCACTTGGGGCGGCGTCAAGGAACAGTTGGCGGCGAGGAAAACCCAGGGACAACCGGAAGGAGTGCAAGGCTGAGGCAACGTCGGCAACATTGGCGGTGTCTGGGAACAGCGGCGGCGTAACACAACACGGGGACGACAGCACGAAGAAACCAGAAATTGCAGTGCATGTAAGTAATACTTGTTTGTATTTTCGAGAATTTATTGGTCTTATTATTGTATATAGCAAAGTGTTGCTTAGTAGAATATTGATTTTATTGGGTTCAAGTATTGCTGGAACAGTTGTCAGTGAACGTGAAATAAGAGTAATAGGTTGTAAAATAGTTTTTGTCGAGTCGGGTCAAAGAGTTTACACATTTCGCGAAATCTTAGCTTGTAGGACGAAATTTATTAGCGTTTATAAATTTTTATACAAGGATAGAACCATGGGTTCTGAATTTAATATTTTTACCGCTGGAGAATTAAAATATGTTACTAATTTGTTTGAGCTGCTTGAGAAAAAGAGAAAGGCAGAGATAAATCAGGAATTTGTTAATGCAAGATATACAGCAGGAGAAATTAGGATTGAAATAGATATCTGGGAGGGAAATCCTCAGAAAGGCAGGTTAGAAAAGCAAGAAGCAAAGGAACGGGAAGAAAAAGAAACGCTCGAAGCAATACAGCGAGAAGAAAAATTAGCGTTAGTTAGGATAGAGCAGGAATTAGAAATAACTAGATTAGATGCACAGGTAAAAATTGCGCAGGCTCAAGCTCCAATTCAAAATGGAAATGGATTAAATTATGGCAGCGTAATTAAGAACATGGGATTGTTTCTAACAAATTTCGAAAGGATTTGTGTCCAGCTACATTTCGAAAAAGAAACGTGGCCGATACGGTTGACAAGCGTCCTATCAACAGCGGCGAATGAAGTTGTTGTCCGCTTATGGGAGGAAGACAGCAAGAATTACGACAAAGTGCGAGCTAGTTTGCTTAAGAAATACCAGGTGACTGCAGAAGTTTTTAGGACCAAATTTCGTTATGGAAAACGAAAAGCGGATCAGAGTTATGCAGAATTTGCCTATCAATTAGAAACAAACTTCCATGAGTGAATCAGGAGCGAAGAAATAGACGACGACTTCGGAAAGTTGGTGCAACTCATGTGTGTGGAAAAATTTTATAGTGTACTGCCTGGAGACTTGAAATTATGGGTAGAAAACAGAAACAAAGCAAAAACTGTGGAAGAACGGGAAACCACCCGCAGACACCTACCTAAACAAAAGAGGTGCTGGCAAGGAGAAGCATTTTAAAACACAGAAGGAAAGATTTGACAACAAATCCGGGTCAGCAACCCAGAAGGAGGATTTAGGACCAAAACAAACGGCAGACGAGGGCAGTAACCCTGTAGCTCTGGACAAAAGTAGATTTGACACGCGTCGGCCAGTTAAATGTTACAGTTGTGAAGGCAACAACAGAATCAGGTAGCGACTTAAAACGGCTCTTTGACCCATATACAATGAACGCCGAGATGAATGGCATAAGGTCCATGATTCTTAGAAACAGTGCTGCAAGCTACGACATTGTGCATTCCAGGATAATAAAACCCGAAGATTACACAGGAAAGTATGTAAATGTCCAAGGGGTTTTAAGCCACCACAGTAAAGAGCTACCGGTTGCGAGAATTGAACTGAGTTTGCCTAAAATTCAAGTGAGCACAAAGGCAGCAGTTACAAATTATCTACCTGGCGGATATTCTTACTTATTGTCAAACCGGACATGGGAACTGATGAAAAATAACGATATTGGGGAAATCCAGCTTTGCGCTAACCAGAGCAAAGGCTAAAGAAATACTGGAACATGAAAAATTCCAGGAAGCTAACCAAGAAGCTACTGGAGAAATTCAGAAGGCTGTAGAGGGAAACAATTCAGAAGAAGAAACTGCCTTAGAGGAGGTGAAACACGAAAATCCGAGGCAAGAAAGCAACGATCTGATTTCGATGCAGAAATCGGAGATGGATTTTTCCGACATCACAAAATTAACACCGACAAATTTAAGGAAACTACAATTGGAGGATTCGAAACTGAAAGAGTATTTCGACATGGCGGACTCTAAGAAAGAAATTAATGGAGCAAAATTTTATATTTCAAGTGGAATTTTACACCGAAGCTTCACGGATAAACTTGGGCGGAGCTATGAACAGGTGATGGTACCAAAGCAGTTACAAAAGGAATTGCTAGAGATTGCACACGACAATATGTGGATGGGGAATAAAACAATCAACCGCATAAAACAACACTATTGGTGGAACCACTTGAGCCGAGACGTCAAGGCAAAGGTGAAAAAGTTCGACGTCTGTATGCGAGTTGGAAAATCGACGCACCGAAAAAAAGCACCCATGTGTCAAGTCCCTATAATCACAGAGCCTTACAAGCGAGTGAATGTTGACATCGTGGGACCATTAATCAAAACAGAGAAGGGAAATCGTCATCTGTCTGTTATCTAGAGTTGGTTTTCCGGCGGAAATTCAGATGGATTTGGGGACCGTGTTCCCAAGTAATCTGACATCTGAGTTTTTCGATAGGTGCGGCATAAGGATTATTCACAGTTCAGCTTATCACCTACAATCAAACGCGGTAGAAAGATTCCATGAAGTCTATAAGCGAATCTTGAGAGCCTTGTGTTATGAGCATGGGAACGAATGCGACACATATGTAGATCAAGCGTTGTTCGCCTTGAGGTGTGCTCCACACGCAGCGCATGCGTTTAGCCCAGCAGAACAAATTAAATTGTAATTAGCGGAAGGAAGCATCCCAGGAAGGCGTAAATGGTATCAAAATCAATATAAAATTAGCGCGCATCTAGGGAAAACAAAAAGAACTCTTTAAACGCACATAGAAAATATATATATATAATAATGCGTAAGCGCTTTTATACGCAGAACACGGGGACAAATTCCGATTTCAGTTAATATGCAACGGAACCTAGCAAATTGGGTATCGTTAGAATCAGCATTAAAACGACTATTTATTGGGACGCAAATCAAAGCGCTAATAGGTCACGCCGCGGAAATAACCGCGGAATTAGGAATCGCGATGAAAATAAGCACTCATTCCTCCTCCTCGGACCAATGAGAACCCAGGAAACTGAACACAAAGACCAGGGCTGCTTTAAATAGGAAGGCCCAGAAGAACTCACTCAACTCAGGAGAGTCAGCCAGCAGCATCCAGCCTTCCAGGACCAACTAGCAGCTCTCTCCAGGACCTCCAGCCGTCTTCTATTCAGGACTCTGACAGTTGGACAACTTCCGCTTCCGGACTCAACCCAGGAGAGTCAGCCAGCAGCATCCAGCCTTCCAGGACCAACTAGCAGCTCTCTCCAGGACCTTCAGCTGTCTCCTATTCAGGACTCTAACTGTTGGACAACTTCCGCTTCCGGACTCAACCCAGGAGAGTCAGCCGGCAGCATCCAGCCTTTCAGGACCAACTAGCAGCTTTCTCCAGGACCTCCAGCCGTCTCATATATAGGACTCTGACAGTTGGACAACTTCCGCTTCCGGACTCAACCCAGGAGAGTCAGCCAGCAGCATTCAGCCTTCCAGGACCAACTAGCAGCTCTCTCCAGGACCTCCAGCCGTCTCCTATTCAGGACTCTGACAGTTGGACAACTTCCGCTTCCGGACTCAACCCAGGAGAGTCTATCAGCAGCCCTTCAGCTCCAGGACCACCTAGCAGCCTCCAGCCTTCCAGGACGACCCAGCCGAGACCATCCAGAAGCCATCTCCATTAGCAGCTCTCTCCAGGACCTCCAGCCGGCTCATTTTCCGACCACTGACGTTTGGGCAACTTTCGCTTCCGGACGCAACCAAGCCGAGCCACAATCAGCCAGCATCCAGCTCCGAATTCGCCAGCAGCCCCAGGAATTGTCCAGGATCCACCTACAGCTCCCGCAGCTTCCAGGACGAGTCCACAGCCAGTCTGCTCCGAGCCAAACATCGACCGCTCACCATGGACACCCCCAGGTCTGCTTCGTAAGCCAGCCCCGACCCATTGGAGGTCTCGTCTTGCGCCCGCCTCCGGACAATAGGAAAGGCTGCCCCATCGCCTCCCGCGCCCCCAGCGCCCAAGACTAGGCGATTTTTTGTATATATGTTTTTGTTTTTCGTGGTTTTATATTTGTTTTCCTTTTGTATATATAATATTAAGTTTTCATGTGCATCTGGTTGCCAATAAAATCAAAAGTATTAAAACAAAAAGTTTACTCTAATCGATTTAGCTGCATCGACAAGGGTAACGCCTACACGCCCCCTCCTCCCATTGACGCCATTGTAGAACCTACCGCTGAGCAAAAGACCGAGGCGTGTTAATTGGCGCTCGGAACGTGGGGCCAGCCTTTGGTGGAGATCAAAGGGTAGCCACGCCCACTACAATGGTGAAGTCTAGGACGAGGAAAAACATGGAGACAACCCCGCCAAGGATCAACGAGGAACCTCAGCGGACACCGCGACAAGGAGGAAGTCTGAACAGTTCGGAAATAATAGAAGACAGCGCACCCTCATTCTCGTGTGGACAAAGGACACCGCCTCCAAGCCCCAGCCCAGTGCGACAGAAAGTCAACGAAGACAACCAACAGCAAATGGCACACCACCTTGCGAACCTAGCAGCAGCAGCAGCAGGAACCAACCAACCAGCACCACTTCTGGGAGTGGTAGAAAACACCCAGTGGCACCCAGAACAAGCTCCAGCAGCACCAACGATCACAAGAAAGTCGATCTTCCACCAACCTTTAAAGGCGAGGAGTTAGATCACCCCCAAGAGTTCATAGCAGAGTGCGCCCGCTACCATGCGCAAAGCGGATGTACCACCACGGAACTAATGAAAGTGGCCACAAACTGTCTCCAGGGGAAGGCTAGCCAATGGTGGAAACCATACGCTTCACGTCCACTCTCCTGGAATGAATTTGAAGAAAGGCTCTTAAAGAAATTCGATAGCGCAGATGTACGAGCCTCCTTGAAGACACAGCTCTACGGGCAAAAACAGGGACAAAAAGAAAATAGCGAATTCTTCCTTCTTCGAAAAATACATCTGATACGCCGGCTGGACACCGAACAGTCAGTGGAAGCTAGCATTCCGGTGATGATAGAATTATTAAAACCGGCCCTTCGTCCGTATCTACGCGTCGCTGTGCCAGAAACAATCGAGGAACTATTGGACAAGGTGGCTGCAATTGAGAAAGACATGGACGACCGAGCACCAACGCCAAACCGCGAGACACGCCAGCGGGAGCCAGCCGAGCCCAATCTACCCCGCTGATATTTTTGCCCGGGACGCCACTTTAATAAGGATTGCCCACGACGCCACCGGCTAGGACCACAGGCAACAGGAGAAGCTCCCGTGAACGCCCCCGAAGCAAGACAGCTACCGCCGCCGGAAAACTGGCGGAGGCCCGGACGCGTCGAGGCCGAAGCACTTCCCAGGGCCCAACCCAATGCTCCACGATAAGTACGGCCAACTGCCACAACCTCCCGTATATCATGGTGAACCTCGGATCACCACAGCGGGAGATGCGTGCCCTGATCGATTCAGCGCCAACGCATAATTTCATTAGCGCCAAGCTAGTGCAGCACCCTGAGACGAGTAGTTACGCGCAAAAGACGGCAAAAATGGCCAAAGAACAAGCAACTCTGACCCTCCAGGGAGAAACAAACCTGGAAATACAAATCGGTAATAATACATACAGCATACACTGTATCATAGCAGAGGCTTTAAGGGAGGACATCATTCTCGGCCTACCATGGCTTACGGAGCACGAGGCTACCTTCGATTTCGCGCGGCGTTGCATTCACCACGGCGTGAGGATCCGAGAAACTACTCATTGCCTGGTCGAGCAACACAACCACCGCCCCACGAAGGACCCAGTGAACCTTCCACAGTTAAAACATGAGTTTCCCCGCGAAAGGAGCACAAGCTGTATTAACTACTGGAAGACTTCCCCGAAATTTAGAGATTGTCGGCACCACCCACACGAACCCTGCAGCACGAGATCCATGTAAAAACCGATGCCCCTATACTCAGCCCAAATTACCGATATTCCGAAGCAAAAAAGAAGGTCATCGTCGAGCAAGTGGAAGAAATGCTAGCGCAAGGCTTCATCGAGCCCAGCCAGTCACCGCATAACTCACCAATCGTCATCGTGGAAAAAAAGGTCTCAACGCCCCGGTTCTGTTTGGACTTCCGCAGGCTAAACGAAGCCACCATCAATGAGCCGGCGGTACTACCCTTAATCCACGAAACCATCAAAGACCTAGGATCAGCAGGCATCTTCTCCTCACTAGACTTAAAATCAGGGTATTGGCAGATAAGTTTACATCCCCAAGCCAAACCCTACACCGCGTTCACGACTCCCGATGGCGCAGCCTATCAGTTTCGGGTCATGCCCTTCGGGCTCAAAACGGCACCCATGACCTTTCAAAGGCTGATGGCCCGGGAAGTACTAGTGGAGTACCTCCATAAATTCTGTCTCGTGTATCTAGATGACATCATCATCTACTCCGAATCATGGGAGCAGCACCTTCAACACCTCCGAAAGGTCTTCGAACGGCTACAGGAGCATGGGCTCATATGCTCGCCAGAAAAATGCCACTTCGGTAAGTCCACGCTGCACTACCTAGGCCATATTGTGGGCCCAGAGGGAAACGAACCCCAACCAGGTCACGTGCAACAAATCACCAACGCTACTCCTCCTACTAGCCGGAAGGGGCTACGACAATTTCTGGGCATATGCAATTGGCTACGCGAATACATTCCCCGATTCGCCGACGTTACGGCCCCTCTCACCGATCTACTAAACACAAAAAAACGCTGAGCCTGGACCCTAGACGCTCAGCTAGCGTTCCAGCAGGTGAAACAACTGTTTCAGACACCCTTAATTAGCCCGACCCGACACTTCTCGCTCCTTCGTTTTGAAAACCGACGCCAGTAAATTCGGAGTCGCAGCCGTGCTCTACCAGGAACGTCCCGATGGAGGTCGAGACGTCATCTCCTACGCCAGCACCAGGTTTCTGCCGGCTGAACAGCGTTATCACTCCAACGAACAAGAGGTCCTAGCCGCCGTATGGGCGATAAAAAAATATTGACCCTACTTAGAAGGCAGGCAGTTCACCCTCCGGACCGATAATCGCGCCCTCACCTGGCTCAACACCTTGAAGGACCAGCGAGCTAAGCTCACCCGTTGGGCTCTCCTATTACAGGAGTTCCACTTCACGATCGGGCATTGCCCCGGAAAACACAACGAGTTGCCGGACGCGCTCTCTCGGCAGCCGACTGGACAGCCGGCTGAAGCAGTGTGGGATGACCCAACAGTCCTCCTGCCTCTAATTCACAGCGACCGCTTTGCCCAAAGACGTTCAACGGCCAGCCAACCCGCAAAGAAAATATTCCCCCGGTTCCAGGAATCTGTTACAGAGAATCATGCGGCCAGCAACCGGACAACAGCCGGTGAGGACTCACCAAGGTATCTACGGGCAAGCAGCCAAGCTACCATCGCAGAACCTTCAGGGAAGCCATCATTAAGCCTTATGGACGCAGTCGAGGAAACTTTATGGGAAACCATTGCACAGGACCAAAGGCAGGATAATTACTGTTAGGATTTAGTCAACGCATGGCACCAAAGCTACTTCACCGAAAATCCGACCCCGGACCTCTTAGCCGTCCAGGAGAATTACCGCATAGAGGATGTGTTGCTCTACCACCAGAAGGATCAAGGCCCAAGACTGTTTGTCACGGAGGGAAGCCGGCCAAAGGTCATTTACCAATACCATGATCAAGACTTAGCTGGACATCCCGGCATCGCCGAAACAACACGGGCCATCCGCTCGCATTTTCATTGGATGCGTTTGCGAGAAGACGTCCGGAACTACGTCCGACAATGCCTTCTCTGCTTACGATGCACGAAGGGTCGCCACCAAGCCAAAGCCACCTTGAGGCCTCACCAACCCACCCGGTCGTGGGACGCAATTGTGCTCGACCTCATGGGGCCCTACCCGACGTCAGCCACCAGAAAGAAGTTCATCCTAGTGATAACAGACCTCTTCACCCGGTGGACTAAAGCCTTCGCTTTAGCCAAAGCCACCGCCCCCATCATCATCCGCACCTTGCGAAATGAAGTCTTTCCCCGCTTTGGGTACCCGAGCGCCATGTTGACCGATAACGGACGTCAGTTCATCAGTGAACAATGGATGCGAGCTTGCCAGCAGTGGGATATCCCACCATGGACGACCGCCATCTATCACCCCCGAGCCAACCCAACGGAGCCAAGGAATCAAGAAAGAAAAAAGGGGCTCCGCCTGCATCTACAAGGAGGAAACCATCGCGAGTGGGACAAGCATCTTCCCGCGACCTTATTCAGCTTACGGGATCGCCATAATACCGCCGTAGGGTGTTCCCCAGCATACGCCATGTTCGGAAAGGAATTAGACCGCCCCGGGGAGTGAAGGTTCCGATAACCCACGCTGCCGCCTGAAACGCCCCACGAACCACGGATCCACAACCGCGGAGTACGGGACACAGGCATCCGAAACCGAGCAATCGCCAACGCCAAGAAGCGCCGGAAGCCAACAACCCCACGTTTCAACCCCAGCAGCTGGTCATGGTGAACAACTACCCTATCTCAGACACCATCGCCGGGATCCATGCAGGGTTTCAACCAAAATGGAGTGGACCCCACCAAATCCTGGACCAACTTGGCCCAAGCATCTATAGGGTCCAAAGAGGACAACAGGCCCTCAAAATTCACGCCGACCAACTCCGCCCTTTTCCCGGCCCCTTGGAAATTCATGCATGGATCGAGGACGCCAACGGAGGGGGGAATTCATATGAATCGGTTAACAGATAAAATCAACGAAGTAATTTTCCATCGCCAAGCAGGCGGCGAACAAATTACAAACACATCTGTTCGCCAGCAAAACGCCCCAATCCTACACGAATTTTAAAAGAAAACCGTTGCAAGAATAAAACAATAAATTACGGCATGCCAGCTCAAAGGAACACCAATTTTCAAATGCAAACATCTGCACAAACAAGACAATAAAGTGCCAACAGCCTGGAAGTCCTAAAATTGCAAGCAAATTACCCACCCCAATAAAACACCCGGGAGCCGACAAGCGGCGCCTCTGGAGGAAGCCCCGGGCACGCCGCCAAATTGAAATCCAAGTTCAATTAATAAAACGCTCCTAATCATAGTGCGCCCAATCAAAACCCCATATGAGGATACCTGCCGATAGAAAACATTAGCCGCCACCTAATAAAATAACGCCCAAGTCTCTAGCACCCATACAGGTCGAGTAAAACGAATTTTTCCATCAGCCGGCGAAAGCATGGCGACTCACCGAGCGGGCAAATTTCGCCCAAGAAAACAATAGAAATTCGAAACCAGCGGAGGCTTAACATAAACGCATTTTGTAACGGTAAAATTAGAGCAACGGCCGAATACATCGGGCGAGGGTGCAAATATTACAAATTAAATTGTAATTAGCGGAAGGAAGCATCGCAGGAAGGCGTAAATGGTATCAAAATCCATATAAAATTAGCGCGCATCCAGGGAAAACAAAGAGAACTCTTTAAACGCACATAGAATATATATGAATGGGTAAGCGCTTTTATACGCAGAACACGGGGACAAATTCCGATTTCAATTAATATGCAACGAAACCTAGCAAATGGGGTATCGTTAGAATCAGCATTTCAACGACTATTTATTGGGACGCAAATCAAAGCGCTAATAGGTCACGCCGCGAAAATAACCGCGGAATTAGGAATCGCGATGAAAATAAGCAGTCATCCCTCCTCCTCGGACCAATGAGAACCCAGGAAACTGAACACAAAGACCAGGGCTGCTTTAAATAAGGAGGTCCAGGCCAGAAGAACTCACTCAACCCAGGAGAGTCAGCCAGCAGCATCCAGCCTTCCAGGACCAACTAGCAGCTCTCTCCAGGACCTCCAGCCGTCTCCTATTCAGGACTCTGACAGTTGGACAACTTCCGCTTCCGGACTCAACCCAGGAGAGTCCATCAGCAGCCCTTCACCTCCAGGACCACCTAGCAGCCTCCAGCCTTCCAGGACAACTCAGCCGAAACCGTCCAGAAGCCATCTCCACTAGCAGCTCTCTCCAGGACCTCCAGCCGGCTCATTTTCCGACCACTGACGTTTGGGCAACTTTCGCTTCCGGACGCAACCAAGCCGAGCCGCAATCAGCCAGCATCCAGCTCCGGATTCGCCAGCAGCCCCAGGAATTGTCCAGGATCCACCTACAGCTCCCGCAGCTTCCAGGACGAGTCCACAGCCAGTCTGCTCCGAGCCAAACATCGCCCGCTCGCCATGGACACCCCAGGTCTGCTACGTAAGCCAGCCCTGACCGAATCGAGGTCTCGTCTTGCGCCCGCCTCCGGACAATAGGAAAGGCCGCCCCATTACCTCCCGCGCCCCCAGCGCCCAAGACTAGGCGATTTTTTGTATATATGTTTTTGTTGTTCGTGTTTTTATATTTGTTTTCCTTTTGTATATATAATATTAAGTTTTCATGTGTATCTGGTTGCCAATAGAAATAAAAGTATTAAAACAAAAAGTTTACTCCAATCGATTTAGCTGCATCGACAAGGGTAACGCCTACACGCCCACTCCTCCCATTGACGCCATTGTAGAACCTACCGCTGAGCAAAAGACCGAGGCGTGTTAAACTATATTCTTATATTTGTCCAATGTCCAGTTCAGTCTCATTTTACAGTGAGCTCAGTTCCACAACTTTATGACCAGTGTCGTTTTTATAAAGCTTTTAAAGTTTGTGTGAAAATGTGAAGCATTTCTGTGTATAATGCGGAAAGTGTTAGATAGCAGGTAACATATACGGATTGGGTCATAATTATATATAACAGCAATGAGATAACATCAACAACAAAATAGAATGCTTGAGTAAGAAAGAGACGACCATACGAAAAAGTATATTTTAGTAGGCATGTGTGGTTGACATCTGTCATAAATAACTGTGCGTCAAGCCTACTCGAATATTTGCTACTATGTTTATCTCTTTCTTACTCAAGCAATACGTGTTATTTTCTTGTTCATGTTATCTTATTGCTGTTATATATAATTGTGGCCCCATCGGTATATTTCCATAAATACGTTAGTGATAGTAATTAGTTTTTTCTATATTGCCGATGGCGTGGTAAAAGCATTTTATTAAGCTTATTTTGTCGTTTGACCGTTTATAGGAAGAGTAGAGTAATGTAGGGGGGGGGGGGGCCAAAAAGTTCGACATAACGGGGTTACCCCAGAAGGCGATTTCTTGGGAATTTCGATTCAAAGATGCCGTGTGTCGTTGTAACTTGTTTAGATTAGTTACAGCCTTTGATTGTGTGTCTGTTGTAAACAATCTTCATTACATGAAAACGAAATCTGATGTATATCTGTTTATAAGTAAGCAATGAAAGTTAACCACCCAAAAGGCCTATTTGCCGGGTTTCCATAGAGTCGAGACTATTGCCATTGTGTTAGCCACCCCCTAGTATCACCAACCTACTGCTGACCTGGGTGGCCCCGATATATCCAACTTTCACCATGTACTATCTTCCAGTTAACGAACACAATTCCTTATGTGCAAAAATATAATTATTAATAAAGTGTGTATTAATAATAATAATAATAATAATGTGATAATTTACGCTCACTATACAGTTTTCATATTATACAACTCAACTTACTCGCGAGCGTATTTTCGTCGACTTTTTAACTTCGAGTCCTATAAAAAAATGTTATTAGAGCTATCGATAGAACTCGCCGGGGTGCTACTAGAACTCCCATTAGAACTACCGGAACTTTTAAAAAATTGCTTTTAGGACTTCGTCGTTTTGTAAAAATAATAACACAAAAATGGACGTAATCTTTTTACTTCGGGTCCTATCAAAAAATGGTATTAAAGTTAACGATAGAATTCGCCGGGGTGCTACTAGAACTCCCATTAGAACTAAAGGAACTGTAAAAAATTACTTCCAGGTCTTGGTCCTTTTGTAAAAGTGCTACCATGAAAATAAGCGTAACTTTCTCACTTCGAGTCTTATCAAAAAATGTTATTATAGTTATCGATAGAACTCGCCGGGGTGCTACTAGAACTCCCATTAGAACTACCGGAACTTTTAAAAAATTGCTTTTAGGACTTGGCCGTTTTGTAAAAATACTAACACAAAAATGGGCGTACCTTTTTTACTTCGAGTCTTATCAAAAAATGTTATTAAAGTTAACGATAGAACTCGCCGGGGTGCTACTAGAACTCCCACTAGAACTAGAACTGCTAACATGAAAATAAGCGTAACTTTTTTACTTCGAGTTTTATGAAAAAATGTTATTAGATTTATCGATAGAACTCACCGGGGTGCTACTAGAACTCCCACTAAAACTACCGGAACTGTAAAAAATCACTTCCAGGTCTTAGTCGTTTTGTAAAAGTGCTAACATGAAAATAAGCGTAACTTTTTTACTTCGAGCTTTATCAAAAAATGTTATTAGAGTTATCGATAGAACTCGCCGGGGTGCTACTACAACACCCATTAGAACTACCGAAACTTTAAAAAAATTTAAGATTTTTTTCCGATTTATATATTTTTCTTAAATCTTTTTTTTTTGTTAGTTTTAGTAGCACCCCGGCGAGTTCTATCAAAAAGTGTAATGACACTTTTCAATAAGTATGACTGAAAAAGAGTTATAGTGGTATTTGTCTGAGGAACATGTGAAGTTAGCACCCCAAATTTTCGATCTACATTTTTTTCTCTTAAATACATAGAACTATTTGTAAAAATAGCAAGGAACTCTAGAACTCTTTGAGGTGCAACGGGAACTCTTGAAAAAAATTACATTTTTTGAAGTTGTGGTGCTAACTTCACAGGGGTAAAGTTCATTACACCACTATCTAACGGAAATAGTGAATGAATGACGTAATGACATTTGCCTACTAAGATATTTTTGAAAATTACAGATCTGACATTTTTCTTAATGCACTTTTCACAATTTTGGGCAGTTGTACATAAAATTTTGTACAATACATGTGTGATCATAATACATCATTAATATAATTGTGTGCTTACACACACGTATATTAATGACGCACTTGTATTGTAAATAACTATTACAAAACCAAAACTCAAACAAGTGATGGAATTATATGCTCCTATTTAAGTTCGTCGTTATTAAAGGTTTTCTTCCGAGATAAAATTGGGTAACTATTTGATTTAGGGCTCGCAACATTAATTTTTTTAACGACTTACTTCTAAAGTAGATTTTTCTGTCATTTGACAAAAGAAAGTTGACAAACGCCGCGAGCGAGCGTTTTCAGCATTTTGCCGCCCGCCGACAGTTTTGGATTTCCGCGTGGGCAAAATACGTAAGCCATGTCAGGATGTCTCTTTGAAAACGCTTGTCACTTGTTTAAATAATCCTGTTACACGTCATAGACTAACCGAGTAATTTTAAATTTATTATTAACCAGCAAGATGCCCGTTCTTCATACGGACTACAAATGTTTGTTTTTTCTTCTAAATCTTAAATGTATTCTGGAATACTCCCCTTACTCAATACGCTAAGTAACAAAGGCTCTGCAAAACAATGTTGTAGGTAAAAAGGAAACAACTTTCTTTCGAAATGAAGTTCTCCTTAACTTTTTTTATGCGTCACGTACCCTTTGGAAATGTAATTGTTTTCCCCTTGTATATATTGATAAAACTATAGTTTTAGTATAACCATGGAATAAAATAATAGTATATTAAAGTATGAGTAGATAACAAGCTTGCTCTATTTCGAGCACTCCGGCTACGCCGTCGTGCTCGAAAACTCGCGCGTGTTTTAAAGACCAGTTATCCACGAATACTTTACGCTATTTTTTATTATACCTCCAATACTGGAAATAAATTACCCACTAAAAACTTGGAAATAATTTTTGTCGTGATAAATCGAGAGGGCATAATAATATTGCTACTATAGTTACAAGAATTATTTACGTTTTTGTCGCGTCCATGTCCGTTGTTGCATTCAATCATTTCCTTGACTACCTTTAAAGCTCGGCGAGCTTTAATCGCCTGTATTCGCACGCTCAGGCGTGCTTTAAACGGCGATTCTGATGCAGGTATATTAAAATAGTATATTAAAGTATGAGTGGATAACAAGGTCTTTAAAACACGGGCAAGTTTTCGAGCACGACGGCGTAGCCGGAGTGCTCGAAATAGAGCAAGTGTTTTAAAGACCAGTTATCCACGAATACTTTACGCTATTTTTTATTATACCTCCAATACTGGAAATAAATTACGCACTAAAAACTTAGAAATAATTTTTGTGGTGATAAATCGAGAGGGCATAATAATATTGCTACTATAGTTACGAGAATTATTTACGTTTTTGTCGCGTTTATGTCCGTTGTTGCATTCAGTCGTTTCCTTGACAACCTTTAAAGCTCGGCGAGCTTTAATCGCCTGTATTCGCACGCTCAGCCGTGCTTTAAACGGCGATTCTGATGCAGGTATAATAAAAAAATATATAAACCGTTCAATAGTTATTTGCCAAGTAGGTAGACATGGAATTTTGTTTTTATGTTTAATAAAATTAAAACTACCTAGAATCTCTTTCTGACACTTTGTCATAATCAGCTGTTATGTACAGGAGGCTCACGAAAGTGTCTAATTTGACATTTTGAGGTTAAACGTGCAATGTTGCCAGTGCTTTCATACTTTGTTTGCCACTAGACATAATATGTATGGACATCGGCGTCATGGATATCTATCTGTCAACCACAAAGCAACCACTAATAGAGGAGTTTCTTAAATGCACCTGTCAAATAATTGTTAGGGACTGGCCCACCCGTCGGAGGGCGCTAGTGACGCTACTCGGCAAGGTTGTGAACCAAACTATAATTAATGATGGGTCGGTATGTGAAGAAGTGTTGTTTCAAATTGTGCCGATTTAGTGTAGGAGACACAAATTTCCCAAAGGCATACAAAAACCTACTAATAGAAACGTTTTCTGAATGCATCTGTCAAATCAAATAATTGTTAGAGATTGGCTCACCCGTCAGGAGGCGCTGCTGTCACCTGTCCGCTTTTTAAAAAGTGCGTAAATAGTAAACTCATACGTCAAACTGACACCGACAAATCATTTAAAATGCGTGAAAAGCATTTTGGACAAATATAAATTTTTGCAATTGAGCACGACTATTGTAAGATTGACAATACTTATTAAATAATTTTGCTATTTGAATTACTTAAAATATATTTGTTATTCGCAAATATTTTGTTTGAATTTACCATAATTATTGTAAACTTCAGAACCTATAAAGATTTTGCATATTCCGATTTATGCGGTTCAAAACTTTAAAATGACGGCATATCCTTGATTAATCCAAATATCGTAGTATTGGCGTATTTAAATTTTGCCGCCTTGCTGGAATAGTTTCTGGCCCACCCGTTGTAGGGCGCTGAAACTTTTATACAAGCTTACTATGTGAGAATTCGCATTAGTGGTTGCTTTGTGCTGTCAACAAATTGTAGTACTAAAGTAAATATGCCAAAAGTCATTAAAGGTGACACAAAACTACAAATTACAAAGGCCTACAGGCATTATAAAGCCGACAGGTCAGACCTCAGTGAAACTGAAAACTTTGCCCGGCTTAGTGACTTTTGGGACATACGTATTAATTATGCATAAAACTTAACTGTTGCTTTAATTTTCGGCTTTGTACTGTTTAGGTATCTGAAAGAACTATTAGAAATATTATGGAGCGGAACAATTTTGAAATTAAACCTTTTGGCCCACGACCTAAAAATGATACATACTATTTGCAACATACACACTGAAGAAGTAGTTAACAATGCGAGACAAATTGTGCAAGAACAACCACACGTATCTGTTCGCCATTTAGGACAGCAATTAAATGTTTCATATTCAACATCTCATAGGATATTAAAGAAGCAATTTGATTATTTTCCTTACCGGTTGCAAGTGTATCGATAATGCGTTTGAGAAAACTTTCTTTACTGATGAGGCATAGTTCTATTTATCTGGCTATATTAATTCACAAAATGTGAGGATGTGGAGCGCTCAGAATCCCAATTTTTATGTTGAAGAACCGCTTCACCTACAAAAAATCGGGGTTTGGGCTGCAATTAATAAAAGAAGAGTTATAGGTCCTATATTTTTTTAAGGTAATTAAGTGCAGCAAAACGAAATTTTATTTTAATAATTCAAATTTTAGGTTTGCTAAATGGATAACCATATCGTACTGAAATTTTGTCGCCGTTTTTTAAAGAGTTACGCGACAATGAATTACAAAAAGGTTACTTTCAATAAGATGGGGCAAGACTTCACACACCACAAAAAAATTTAAATTTACTTGGAGAGTTTTACAAAAACAGAGTTATTAGTCAAAACATGTCTACAGTGTGGCCCCCGAGATCTTGTGACTTAGGTAACTCCTTCTGTAGCCATATTTAAATAAAAATCATTCTTCAACTTCCACTGGACAATATTCAGCAACTTTAACAAAGAAGTATTGGAAAATATTAAGAAATCAATAATAATGCAGCAATATTAAGATTTGGGAATAGAACGAGTTAATGAGTTTACTTTCTTAGGAACATTAATCTCTTAAAACTTAAATGACACACAAGAAATTAAATCAAGGTTAATAAAAGCATCGAGATGTACCGGCGAGTTAAATAGTATAATGTCCTCAAAACAAATGTCGCGAAATGCAAAACTACGACTTGTAAGACTGTAATTCGACCCACAGCTACGTATGCATGTGAAACATGGACGATGAATGTGGCAGACCAAGACATGATAAGTAGGTGGGAGAGAAAAATGCTGAGAAAAATATTTAGAGGGACTCGGACGGATGATGGTTGGAGAAGACTTACAAACGAAGAGGTACAAAAGAAGTATGGAGAGCCAAGTATAGACTTCATTAAAGCTCAAAGGTTAAGATGGTTTGGGCATATATGGAGAATGCCAGATGGAAGAGTTACTAAGATAGTATTGGAAGGCAGAGCGCAAGAAACTAGAAGAAGAGGGCGACCAAGGAATAGGTGGAAGGAGGCAGTAATGGAAGACATAGCAAGGAAAGGAATAAAAGACTGGAGAAATAAAATCATGAATAAGAGACAATGGAGACAGTTTGTTATGCAATGGGCCTAAAGTGGCTTGTAAAGGCTTTATTTATTTATACTGAAAAAATACATAAATTGTAATATTTAAATATTTTTGTATACAATTTATAATTACAATAAAAAAACGACTTTCATTATATCATTATGCCTACTCAACAAAGTATGAAACGTATTCAGAATCAGCAACTTGTCTTTCATGAAATGTATCTTAACCAATAATAAAAGTGGCACAAAATCCAAAACCAAATCTGGCAACCACGTTTTGTACATTAACATAAAATTATCATTTTGTATAAAATGAGCATAACCTAACTTTTGTTAATGACTGACAGCATATTTAGAGGGTGAAATTCATCACCCTAACAGGGCCTCCTATCGGGAAAATAACTATTGAACGGTTTATATTGTTAGCTATATTTATCTATATTTTCCTTTACCTACCTTTAGATCATCGCTATATCTCTTAGTTAACAATCGATCACTATAAGAGTATATTTGAGGCCCGTCTCTAGCATCAGTGAAGACGTCGCGGATTCTAGTTTATGATGTTGTTAATTGGCGCCAACAAGTTAAACTCAAATATACTGATATAAGCCAAGAAACTTGTAACTTCACTTTCTATCAACTAATAACAATACGATTATTGAACTCCCTATCAAAATGAAAGAAAGCAATACTTGTAGCTAGTTTTATTACTACTAGAACATTATTACCATCGATCAGACAATTAGCATCTTTAATATTACAACCTAACGCAGGGTACCCCAAATAGCTTAACTTAAACCGCTCGTAAGTTTAATGGTTACACAGTTTTTATATGCAAAAATATCATCAGATTCTAGCTAAAACACTTATCTTTGTGCCGATATACTCGCAGACATTTAATACGTCCCGTTACTCCTATCACATGTCAGCTTGACAGGCCCCAACCTCGGCTGTCATTCGCTACACATCGACCCCCAAGACTGCAGTTGATTCTCCGTAAATTATCTTTCCAAGATTTTCCGCCCTGTTCACAGGCAATAAACTTCGCAATCGTTGAATTCGTGTTTCCCAAATCGCTTCACAGCTTGAATATAATATTCATTGGAAAAATGACATCCGCTTAATGATCTCCCTTAGAGGAACGGTTGGCCAGTAACCCAATTCTTTACTATCACCAAACCATATTAAATGGCGAGATTGTCATTTACACCCCACGAAAACTCTTGCCGTTTTTTAAAAGCTGATATACAAATTTTCTCTCAAACAAACAAACCTTGTTTTTATATCTTCTCTAGCAACGAACAAAGCCAATCTGATATTAATTTTATCGCGTCACTCTCACTAGATTCCTCATTCAACACTAGTATTAATATCAAATACTTTTGACACGTAACAATATGTACTTATTAAATGTTGTATTCATAAATTATAGCAGGACAAGCAAACCGCGCGCTACGCGCTGCGAGTCTTGAATCGGCGCGCACGTGAAATAAGATACGCGAAAGGTCAAGCTCCGATCCGAGCGTTAAGATAAGGAAAACAAAACCTAAACAAATATAAACATCTGTGAAGCCGGAACGTGAGATTTTATTTTGTGCCACAGACACACATTAAGGAAAATTATAGCTTTATTTATTTATACTGAAAAAATACATAAATTGTAATATTTAAATATTTTTGTATACAATTTATAATTACAATAAAAAAACGACTTTCATTATATCATTATGCCTACTCAACAAAGTATGAAACGTATTCAGAATCAGCAACTTGTCTTTCATGAAATTTATCTTAACCAATTATAAAAGTGGCACAAAATCCAAAACCAAATCTGGCAACCACGTTTTGTACATTAACATAAAATTATCATTTTGTATAAAATGAGCATAACCTAACTTTTGTTAATGACTGACAGCATATTTACAGGGTGAAATTCATCACCCTAACAGGGCCTCCTATCGGGAAAATAACTATTGAACGGTTTATATGTGCTTATTAAATGTTGTATTCATAAATTATAGCAGGACAAGTAAACCGCGCGCTACGCGCTGCGAGTCTTGAATCGGCGCGCACGTGAAATAGGATACGCGAAAGGTCAAGCTCCGATCCGAGCGCTAAGATAAGAAAAACAAAACCTAAACAAATATAAACATCTGTGAAGCCGGAACGTGTTATTTTATTTTGTGCCACAGACACACATTAAGGAAAATTATATTACAGATACCCGTTTCCACCACTTGGGGGAGGAATTTTAGAATCCTCCTATTTTATTCTAAAAAATATTGAAAAATTCCTGAAAACACAGTTTACCCTGTTCACCCCTTAGGGGTGAAATTTCGAAAAATTATTTCGGACCGTTACACCTGAAATGAACCCAGAACGAAAAAAATGTTAACCCTCTACGCCTTTCCTGTTTTCCCTTTTTACCTCTTTAGGGGTGAAATTAAAAAAAAACTAAAACCTCTTTCTCAAGATTTGAAAAACACATCTATATGCCAAAAAAACAATACTCTAATTCAACAAACACAGGCGACACAAGGAGTCCTATAATTCACCTTGAATGCAGATTCCCACCTTTATGGGTTGGTTAAGGCAAAATCCTGAAATATGTTTTTCGACATTTGCATTGGATACATATGTCAGTAAACAGCAAGTCCATATCTTACGGGGTATAAGAGATATTGAGGAATTCGTAAAAACACAGTTCACTCCTCTTTAACCCCTTAGTGGTAAATTTTTCAAAATCCCTTAAAACCCTTTTAAAATATTTTAAAAATACATCTATATGCCAGAAAATAATGTTCTAACTCAATAAACGTAAAATATACGATCGCGTAGGGTTGATTACGACAAAATGTTGAAATACTTTTTTTAGGTATTTGCATTAACAATCTTTGCAAATAAACATCAAGTCTTTTCAATAGGACGTAATTAATTTATTGATAATTTTGTTAACATATGAACAATACTTCATATTAGAAGTAAAAAATATCCAGTGTGACTTCAACAATGTACCGCACATGATTTAATTACGTTGCAAGTTTTTTTGGCCAACATCAAGAAATTTTTGGCTACGGACGTATGTCGTAGAGCGTTTCATACGTTGTTTCAGCTTTGTAATTTAAAGAAAAAAGTAATGAACCGCACTGGATGTTTTTATTTCTAATTTTAATTATTGTTTCTAGATAAGAAAAATAATCAATAAATTAATTACTTCCTATTGAAAATTATTTGTATTCCAAGACCATACGCGACTATTAAGGATTAAAAATATGTGGCCCATCACTTCTTTTTTTAAATTACAAAAGCTGAAACAACTCATGAAATGCTCTAGGACACAGACCCGCATCCAAACGTTTCTTGATGATGGTCAAAAAAGACTCGAAACGTAATTAAACCATAGTGTGTGGTACATTGTTGCATTCAGAATAAAAATGGCTTCTAAAATTTGACATTAGAAAATAAGAAAGGTATTTAAAAAATGTTGAAAAAGTTGATGATGGTTGCTCGACGACGAAACGTTGGATAAAAGAATTGATAACGTAATCTTTATGTCCATAAGAATTTGCTATCAAAAAATTTCGTCAGTTTCGCTCAACTTTGATACTAACTCCTAAATCCAAAAATTCGGTTTTTTAAGATAACTCAAAAACCAACAATCATATCAAGGATTTCTAGGCGTCATTTTGTTAGTCCTTTAATTAGGCAACTTTTTTCCCATCTAACCAAAATTGTATCTCTTACTATTAACGAGATCTCCATACTGGCCCTTCTTATCTTGGACACCCTGTATATAGATTGACATTTTTAATAAAATGAAATAATGATTATTTTCGCGTAAACAATATGCTCAGTCGTCGAAAAAATAGTATACCAAAAAATCTAGGACAACTTTTTTCTGCTGTGCGAATCCGATTTTTTTTTTCTTGGAAACCGAAGTGTGAATAACTTTCAAATTATTTCAAAACGTCACTGTCAATCATGTCTAAAGTAAATTCAGTTTCAAAAGCCAGGATTAATTCCTGCATAGAATACGGTGTAACTATTCAACAGTTTGCACATTTACTTAGTTTTAGAATTGTTTTACATTGCAGTTTTTGATATGACATGTAAATAATTCCAACCTGTCATCTGATCTAAATCAACTAAAATAATAAAAATCGCATGGCTAACTCTTAATTTTTTGTGATACCAATAGCACATTTAGAGCTAAAAATGCTCTTGCCGATTTTGCATGATTGCGTGTTTAGGCTGCGCTTCAGCCAGCAATACTCACGAGCAAGCGGCAAGAATGCATTTTTAGCACTTAACATACAATATGCTAATATTGCATCATTGCAGTATGTAAGCCACCTTATTGTTTATCTTGTTATTATCTTAATTTTTTTAAATTATGCTACAAAATTGTTAGCATAGATTTTCTTTCTAAAAGTTCCTAATTGAAAGAAAATTGGCAAGCCTGTAAACCATGCAACTTGGCCACCAATCCATGGTTTATGAATATGCGCAATGAACCAGCCTTAAATGTGCAGATCATTCTCTATTATTGCAGGTTTCAACATTTGTTAATATACATGTTAGCTTGAATAACAATATCACGCAACAGAAGTATTGTAATCAGGAAAAAATTACATTCTGGGATTTCTTCAGATGTTCACATTTCAAAGTTTCTAGATAACAAAAAATATGTTTTCTCTAATCTATCTGTATACCCGTCCATCTGTCTGTCTGCCAATCCGTCTGTTGGTGGTATAGTTCAAAAGCTATTTATTGGAGGAAGACGACATTTTGCATGCCGATTATATATCTACTAGTGAGTCACCCGAATTACGCTTCGGTTCGTTAATTTAAGAGACATAAATTTGTCTAAGAAAATGTTGCATCATTTATAAATCTCTCACCTGTATATAAGCAAAATGTTGTTTTCTCTGTTAATTTTCCTTTATAAAATTTTACTAAAAAATAATTATCCTGATCGATTTTTTCTAATATAACATCGAATTCTTCATGTGATTCAGTACACTTTTTTTCGTTTTTCAATGTCCAACACGGCTATGGCTAGGTGAAAGTTAAAAATAATTGTAAAGCTGTTTGGATAGTGCTGTATTCGGAAATAAAACCATTTCCATAAAATTGTATGAGATAAATCCATACTGCCTGCTGTATTATATACTGTCTTCAACGAATATTCAATGGTGTTAAAAGTGCATGAAAATTGGTAGTTTGAACAAGTGTTATTTTAATTTTACTTAGTTTTAAAAGCATTGTATGTTTCTAGGTCAAATGGTTTGTGTCGTGGAATATTTAATTTTCTGCTTTGTGTTCATTATTGGCGTCGAAATTTATATTTATTAAATATTGTGTTGGTAGTCCTGCGTACTCTTAAAAAACGTATTTTGCTCACATAAAAAATTAAGACAGTTTTTTCTCCGCATGATTCTATCCCTAAAGACACTATGTAATAATTAAGAAATGTATTAAAGCTGATAATTATCGCAGAATGGCTACTAGTGGAGTATGTTTAATTATCATTTTAACCACAACATTGCTTGCATTAAAATCTGATGTCTTTACCATTTAGAAGATTGTTGTATTTTAGTAAAATTTGAGAACTCATACAGCATTTTCATTATTCAGTTGCCAGTTGCAGTTCATTAACTATTGCCCTCAAGTTAGAAGCAAGCTGGGAATCTCGAAACCGTTCTACTTTTCGATATAATTGTTCCACTGAGCGCTTACCCCAAAGATACTTTTACGTTTTTACGTTTCGGGATATTTAAAAATTATACGACGCTTCTTGTATTAAACATTTATTTACAACTATTAATTATTATTATTTACAAACACACAGATTAACAAGGCAGAACACCAATTACTTAAACTAACGAACTACAGGCACTATTTCAAACAACGATACATTTATTTAATAATTATTTATAGACGGCTTAACCGTAATGATTTATATGCTTATACACTCTATTTATTTACACTGGATTAAGCATCACTTATTTATGTGGCTATTTTATACGCGTCTATTTATGTAGCAGCTTACGCCTTTCGAGCTGAATGAGAACTGCTGGAGAACTGCCTTCTATTCCTGCGAACGCATATTTATATTGCCGGCTAATTTCCTCCTGGAAGCGTCGAGACCACTCTGGCAACGGTGACGTGTCGCGTGTATTGACCTCGGGTGTGACTCATATATCCGCAGCGGCCCGGCCTGTTTCTCGAAGTTTTGAAACAATGACTCATTCGTCCGCAACTGCCTGATCGCAAGGTCGCTTCTTGAATATCCGGCCGCTGACTCACGTGTCTGCACCGGCCCGATCACAAGGTCGTTACAATACCTTAGATTGTTTCGACTAGCACATTATTCCAAATTATCGAAACCGTTTTTTTCTTAAAAACTGGTTATCCTACATAGGTATCGCAAATTTTTCAATGTTGTCTTATTTAAAATAACAACGCCATTTGCAGTGTTTCCTATTAATTGCAGATAATTTTTACTTTTTATAAATAAACCGCACCTTCTACACATTCTTTTATAATGTCAGTAATGTCTCTTTCTGAGTTTGTGTAAAAACCGTAATACCGAATACAACGAAAACAAGAGTTTATCGTTTTCGACTTCGAGGTGCCACACAAGAATGATATTTAAACCTTCATTGCAGAAACTTAGGTGCTAAGTATCGTATTAACAGATGGTTATTTTAGGTAATAGGGCAGACGTTCAAATTTATGAGTAATGAGTATCGTGAGTTTCCACTACGAGCACAATTCAACTTTTGTCGTTTACTTAGTATAAACGCTGTAGGTCTAGGAAATACTCCATGTGGAAATTTTACTACATGTGGAGCAATGCAGGTATTTACAACTAATAATAGTTTTAATTAATACTACAACTAACGATTTCTTAAAAGAGTGCGGTTATGTATGGAAATTGTGCACGTGGTTTCCACTTTACCTTAGTAATTATGAAACTTAATAAAGATTGTCTGCTTAATTTCAGTTTCAAAAAATTTTTTTTTTGACGTTTTTTAGAACATGTTTAAGCCACACAATTCCATTCCATTTTTGTATTTATTTGCCTCAAGCTGTTTAACACATTAAAATCATATACACGTAGTGCAAACAGAGGATACCCAAAGCAGAAACAGTCTGCATAGGTCGAGAAGCATTACCGTTTCCCATTACCTGCATTCTGCTTTAGTTCATTATCTTTATTTTTATGGATGAAATTTATAATATCTGTACTATTCGCAGGAAGGACAAACATATCACTTTTGTAATTGGACCCCTGATCAGTCGAAGTTTCCACCACGTATGCCCAAGGGACGTTACATGGTAGAACTGTACTGGATGTACAATTCAGTTGAAGTAGTTGCTATGCAAGCGTTGGCAAGTGTGACCCGTCCTGAAGTTTAAAAGATTTTTGGAATGTACCTCGTTTTAACTTTTTTTGTGTATCTTAAAACCAGATACGGTTTTAGTGCTCGCATTAGACAGTTTGTGTTATTCTTTGCTTTGGGGAAATAAAAATGTTAAATGGTTTCAATACTTTTACTATGAATGCGCTAAAATTGTTAAGTACAGTATACACATTACCCTTTTTCTGTGACGTCAGAAATAACAAAACATAGAGTTTAAAAGGTACGTCTTATATTACAGTGAAATTCAAAAAGATCATTTAGATTACAGGCTAGAGAGAGAAAAGCTACATCTGTTTGACTCTTTACAAAAGAACGGATACACAACTACCGCCATACGAAAAGCGCTAGACAAGACTATAACACAAAAGGCTAAAGAAATCTTAGCATTTCCACCTTACGCTAAAGGCTCGACTGATAACTGATAAGATAGCACGTGTCCTGAAACGATACAACATCAAAACTGTGTTCACGAGCACGGAAACTTTGGGTAACAGCTTCAGATCGGTAAAAGACAAAATTCCAAGTTTAAATACGGCTGGCGTAAATCGCATTCCTTGTTCTTGCGGCTTGAGTTACTTTGGAAGACTGGTTGTTCCGTTGATCTTAGACTTCAAGAACATAAAGGCAATGGCAAACACAAACGCATCACAAAAGCAGCCGTAGCTGTGCACACGTTTACAAATGGGAAATAGAATAGAATTTGAGCACGCCAGAATACTTGCCAGAATACCTCACTACTTACCGCGAGTGATACGAGAAGCCGTAGAAATAGAAAAACATCCAAATAATATAAACAGGGTAGATGACTTTAAGCTTAGTAAAACGTGGACTCCTGTGATACACGCTCTAAAGCATTATAACCACTGTGCGTCATACGGCCACGCCCCACGGATTACGTTGCACTTGAACGACCAATCAGCGTTAGGCCACTCCGCGCGCCTGGCACAGAGGACTATAAATAGCTCCACACCGACCTTCAGTTCTCTTAGCATTCGGGAGGTCGCGGGTTCAATTCCCTTGGCCGTCTGATTCAGGTTTTTAGGTGATTTTACTGACTCAATTTTCCTAGCCTCTCTTCCATTCTTCACCCCTCCTTTCTTTCGCTCATTCTATAATTCCCGTTCTTGGCTGAAGAGGGACGCAAGGTCTCTATAGCAGCCCGCCCACAGTTGGGGAAATTGAAATAACCCGGAACCTTTACATTTTTTTATCTTCAGTTCTTAGTGCGACTTTCACTTTGATGATGCACTGGTGTTGAGCTTTCTTGCGTATTTATAGTGTTTTCTAATGAATTGTCATCGTTATCTGAGGTGTTCTCACTACAGGTATGTCAAACTTATCGTCAATATTGGGTGTTTCTGGTCGCTTAAGAATTGTACTGAAATTAGGATCTACTGGTTCGTATGTGGATAATTTTGTCAATGATTGATAATGGATGAATATTAACACAATACAAGGCGTCTGCTACCTTAGTAGTTTTTCCCGTAAGTACTTTATGTCAAAATTGTATTCTTGCAATCTCAAAGTCCATCTTGTAAGTTTCGAGTTTAGTTCTTTGAGACGGCAGAGCCAAATTAGGGGTCTGTGAACCGTGATAAGATAAATTTCCTTGCAAACAAATAGGGACAGAATTATTTTGTCAGAGAGTGAACGGATGGCCCAGCGAGAAAATGCTCGTTTCTCAGGCGACCGGCCCGGGTTCGAATCCCGGCGAGTGGAACAAGTCTTGACAACTTTTGAAGTCGGTCTGGGGTGTTCTACTGACTTTTGTAATAGTCCAGTGTACCCGTTATAATCCCGAAGCACTGTAACAGTGTAACATATATGGTCTGTTAAATTGTCAAACAATCGTCAAAAGTAGGTATACGTAAAATGCTGGTTTTCCTTTACATCTTGATTTATACACAGTGTTATGGAAATGAGTGCAAATATTTTAACCCGAAATAAAACTCGCTAAACTGAACAACTTCTCCATTTATCAATTTTTCGAAAACGCCCTCAAAACTGAGTTAAAGTTTTTAAGTTTTACTCTAAAATGCATACCCGCCTGTGAAATAATATTTCAATTTGATGCAAAAACTGCATAGGTACTGATTAAACCCTTAGTTCACATCTGGTCACCAACGTACCTTATCAATTCCACAACACCCTGTTTATTCATCGTTGGAATTTGCAAGCAAATGTGAGGCTGCCGTAATTAATATTGTTTGTATATCTATTAAACTATTATTGCTGCCTTCTGAACCGGCTACAAACGTACCATGCCACCTAAGTTTTATAGATGGCATCGTTACAGAAGCTATTAGTGCTACGTTAGATTCTTCATTAAATTTAGTGAAAAATACTATAGAGGTAATCGTTACTTAACATTTCACGTCAGCATTCCGATAATATCGTATTAATTATAAGGGTATTGTTGTAAAAGGATTTACACGTCTACACGTTTGATAGTGTATTCAATTCACCGAGCGACTACTAAGTGTATTTATATTATCTCCCTAGGCAAATAATGTGTTATTTCTGTAACCTAGAAACTGGTTTCTACTCCCGATCGTGGAAAAATATTATTTTCAAACATGAAGAAATGCGAATTTTATTTTGGCTAGATTTTGTAATGGTATTTAAACAAATAGCACGTTGGAAAGTGATTATTCCATGTTCGTGTAAAATTAATCCATTTGTTTTGCTGCATTCGCTCGTAAATAAATGTTGAAAAACCCTCACTTTTCTTAACTTGTAGATCAATCTTCTAATAAATACTTCTAACATGAGGCTGAATGACGAATAGTATTTAATTTGCCTAAGTATACAGGGTGCAACATTGACTTTCTTAATTGTTTGGCAGCAAAACTCTATTTAGATTTCGTAAAAAACACTACAGGATTATCCAATTGGAGCAACTTGAGCATATTTTAAATAAATATTAATTAGAATTGAAAAATATTTCTCATAAAAAGCGCAAACATACTACTTTTCGGTAAATAATAAACAATGTAAAGAAGTTATTAACACTTTATTATTATATTAAAGTGTTCACATAAAAACATTTGAACTTTAATATTAAGTCTTGGTATGCGAAATATTGAAAAATATTTAAAAAAATGAAAAATAAATTTTTAGCTAAAGTTAAAAAAATAGGGGTTTTCTGGCCTTGAGATTGTTCAGTTAGTTCAAAATAACACACTCTAAAAAACTCTCATTGAAATCTTACTTTCCGAAAATAGCACTTTTCGGATTTTGACAACTTCGAAAAACTTTATTTTCTAAATAAGTAAAAATCACTCAGTATATATGATAGGGGCTAAATAGGTTTTTAGGCAAGCACAAATTATTGACGTAAAAACGTTTTTTTGAGAAATCAAAAATAAAAAAATTTCCCATATTATGCCGACTTTTTGGCGGACATTGTATATATCACTAGAGCAAAGGTTCATTTCCGCCCTTGTGTGTTTAATGCCCTCCGCTAAAATTCACACGCGGGAGGAAATGAATAGCTTTGCTCTCTAGATATATAAATAGCTATTTTACCCTTTTATACAATTGTGACATTTTCTGTCGCCTGTTAATGGATTTCCGAAAATATAGGTTTGGTTCCCTGGTCGGTTTCCGATGGCAGCGGTAGGAAATATAATTCATTGGCTTCCGTTGTCATTAGAAACGGGAGGCAATGTGATTAATAATAAATCAACTAGCCTCCTGCTTTTATTTAATTATTTTTGAATGCAGCTGAATACAAGAGATGGTCTCATCATAAAATGTAAAATTTTTATATGTATAACTCTGGACTACAATGTCAAGCCTTCCCTTGCATGATTACAATTGATTACTGTTCTCGCTAACGCTGAAGAATTAAACTACATTCGCGAGAGGGAATGATACACTTTCCTACCTAGTAATACAAATAGCTATAAAAATGTGTTAGCTGTTTTGAAATTTTAAAATGTTATAACTATCAATTTGGTGTTGATCAGGGATTGTTGAAATTTGACAGGTGACTGATAAACCTAGTTGAAAACGGCTGAAATAAGAATTCATACATCAGATACAAGAATAAAATACATTAGCTCAAGCATTTAATGGATAAATAAAAGGGGAAAAATACGAATTTCTTAAAATTACTGTCAACGTTTGACAATAAATTTCTCAAGTTGCTTTCATGTTTTTGAAAATATTATCACCTTCTTTAATAATACCTATTAATTTTATCAAAACATTTAATATTACCTATTAATTTTATCAAAACATTTAATATTACCTATTAATTTTAAGTTTAGGACAATAAAATATCTGACGTTATGTAAATATTGGGTCACGATGCACTGTTCTTTAAAAAAACTAAATAGAGGTTTGTGTAAAATCATTAGAGAAGCCAATATTTGAATGCGTCGTAATTAGCATGGGGGTTTTGTATGGGTTGTCCGTCAACTCAGCACTTTGTATAACGTAAAGAAGTAATGTTGGATGAGGCGAGCGGAATTATAAAATAGTCACGATTTTTATAAGACACTATTCCAGATTTTTAAGAATAATCGAAGCTAACATGCAGCAGCAGACCGTATACACTTTTTCATAGCCGCAAAATCATGCACTAGTCCCCTGTATCAAAAGCAGTATATGAGCATTACAAGGTAAGAAAGCAACAAGGAATGGATAATTTATAAGATGTTTAATGTAAGAATGCATAAGAGCTACATAAAATCTAAAAACGCGGTAAAAAATAAAACTTATGCCTCGTTTTTAAATTGTATTAGCACCATACCCCATCTAAATCAGTAAATAAACTCCGCACAACACAGAGAGCTATTGAAAGAGTAATGCTGGGCGTAAGCCTTAGAGATCGGAGAAGAAACGAAAAAATAAGACGCAAGACAACGGGGGAAGATGTTATAAAAAGAATAGCTTATTTGAAATGGAGCTGGGTTGGACAGGTCGCCAGACAGGAAGAACTAAGGTGGACAAAACGGATTTTCGAATAGAGACCAAGAAGTAATAAAAGAAGTGTAGGTTGTCCGCACAGAAGATGGATTAACGACGTAAAAGCAAGATTAGGATCGCAATGGCAACAGATGGGGAAGCTTACGTACAGGAGTGGACTTCACAAAGCTGATAAAGAAGAAAAAGAAGAAGACCATAGCCTATACCGCATTTTTGACCCAAGTAGGCAAGGAATTTCGCAATTAGGTACATTTTATCTATGATTTATGCTGTTTAAATGTTGATATCGTATTTTGGCTGTTTTTTAAAATTACTCATTCAAAAGCGTAATGTTCTGGCTTTAACTACTTTTTCACTTGCACGACAGTATAATCTTATGATAGTGCATCGTTTATACAAGCAAATTGAAATTAATAAATAATTATGATAAACCAATATCGCCTAATGAAGCTATTTTCCAATTATTATAAAAACATGAAATTATATTTTTACCGTAGTTATTGTAATTTTTAATCTATTTACCGAAAATATATTTTAGCGTCTTACACAATTAATATTAGCTACAAATACTATTACGATCTGCCCATCACATCCACAAAAAACTATCCCCAATGCACCAAATATTGTTGTCTTTGCTCGTGCACCCGTCGTTAAAAATGCGAATGTTGCACAATAGCTATTTAAGTCACAAGGAATGTAAGGACCTATTAACATTTGAGGTAGGCAAGTACAAGCCAAGACGAAGTCGCGGCTTGTTGCCTGCCGAAAATGTTAATAGGCGATACATTCCGAGTTATCTTATATTTTTCTCGCTGCTTATCAAAATTTTCCTAGATTTTTGAAAAAATCGTTTGGATTATCACCTTTCACCAGGATTAATTTTCGTGAGTCGTGTTACCTATGAGTGTCACATGTCACATAAACACTTGCAATTTATAAACAAAACGTCTAAATCTGCATCTTGCTTTGCTAATTTTATTATCTTAGGAACTTAATAATAGTATTAAGCTCCGTCGTCAAGAAAAAGCAGAAAACAAATATAATCACCGACTTACACGTTTTGTTACTAAGGCTGTAACACTGACTTACATGATCAGCAGCGGGAAAATTAGTTGTTATCCGACTCGTCAGAAGGAATCATAAACTATGCTTTATTGTTCCGTGAAAACCCTATTCTGATTTCTTTAATATGTAACTTAATAAGACCTTATCGTACTTTTTGCGTTCTGACGATTTAGCATCCAAACGAGGTCAGTAATTCAGTAATTGAATTACCGCAAAGTAATTCACTTACCGGGAGTAATTTCAATTACTACAAGTAATACAAATCCTTGTAAAGTAATTTAAATGCTTTACAGTAATTTAATTACTCAAAAGTAATTGAGTAATTGACTGTAGTAATCAATTACTTTCAAAAGTAATTGTCGAGTACTTTTTAACAAAAATGGCAATTACCAATTACAATTAGCGCATTTTAAAAAGTAATTCAATTCCAAGGCAAATAAACACAAAGGAATTTAATTAGTAATTTAATTACAAAGCTCTGATCACACTGTATAAGAACCAAACTAAAACCATACACAGAAAAAGCAGTCGGAGAGTATCAATGCGGTTTTAGAAGCGGCAGGTCAGTAACAGATCAAAATATCTTCTCTTTAAAACATATCCAAAGTAAGTGCTATGAATATAAAGTAACGCTGTATGCAGTGTTCATTGATTTCAAACAGGCATATGATTCAGCCTCAAGAAACGCGGTTACACACACCAATGCTTAGCATATGCAGACGAGATGACAATAATAGCAACAACGAAGAAGCAGCGAAAGAAGGCAGTAGGTAATTTAGAAAAAGCAACAGGAAAGATAGGTCTGAGAATAAACGAACAGAAGTCAAAGTTCATGATTATGGGAAGCACAAGAAATAAGGAAAAACGAGAAGACCCGAAAATAAGAACAGAGAACGGAAGAGAATATAAGGTTGAACAAGTAGATACCTTAGCTTTACCTATCTAAGGGTAACGATAGGGGAGGATAACAACAGCAGCACGGAAATACAGGCAGAAATATTAAGAAAAAATAGGGCAATTGCAGCAGTGAGTGTACTGTTAAATTTTAAGAACTTAACTAAAACGCGAAAAAAAACGAATTTATAAAACAGTGATAAGACGCACAGTGACATATGCATGAACTAAAAGAGATGAACAGAAACATCAGTTCTGGCAAAGAAAAGTGTTATGAAAAATTTTCGGTGAAAAAAAAGTGGGAGAAATTAAGAGACTGGAGGACAGCGGTTAAAGACCGAAGCAAATGAAGAAAGATAATAAACCAAGCCTTAGGCCTTATGGCCTGTAGTGCTCATATATACAGGGTCCCGCAACGAAGCGGGGTGGAAGATATATCTAAAACTATGAGAGTTACATGGATATTGTGTATATATAGGTATGAAAGTGGTGCACATTACTAAAATACTTTTGATTGTACAGGGTGGCTCAAAAAAGTGTGACGAATCAAAACTACTTCTTTTTAATGGAATTCCCGAAATTTGGGTAACTTAAAAGTTTTGCATTGAAATATTCATCATTTTTACATAAGCTTATATTGGTTTAACGTCAACTGTATTAGGGATATTAAAGATTTTATGCAAAGAAACGCTGAACTTCAGGCGGTTGCTGTAAGCAACAGAAACCAATTGAATGAAGGAAAATTATGATTTTCGTGAACTACCTTTCAAGTGTAAAATGGTAGATCTGGTTAATAATACTATACAGGGTGCTCAATATTTGCAAATCTAATAATTTCGATATTTTTCAAACGGAACGCCTTCCTTATTCTTATATTTAAAAAAAACTCCTTTAATGAGCTTTCCGACATGTTACTTTATAGTTCTAAGTTCAACTGTTTTTCAGATGTGCATGTTTGAACATGAAAAGAAATTTAAACTCCTTAAAATGCTTTATTTCATGGGATAAAAAACAAACGCCGTTAAAACAATTATTTAAATACTTGAGTTCTCCAAACAAAAGATAAAACCAAGTTTATAAAACAATAAATCCAGCCACTAAAACTAGAAATAACAAATACAAAAAAAACGACGAAAAGCAGGAGAAAATTAAATCTGAAAAGCGATTGATTTAGAGATAGGAAATAAAATGTCAGAAGAATTTTCATTAAAAGTACTTTTCAAAAGCACAGGGATATATATATACAGGGTGTTCCATTTAAATAAATAATTATATTTGTATATTATGAGTTCTCTGTGCAGCTTTAATACTCAGAGCAGGAAAGGAGAACTATTTGAACATTAACGGCCGGTCTTATAAAGACCACCAAGCTGAGGTTAACTTTAATTCGTTGTTAAAATAAACAAAAGCGCATCAAAACGTTAGTGCGTACGCCATTTTATTCATTAGTAAACAAATTTTGATGCGCTTTTATTTACCTTAATAACGAATTAAATTTAACCTCAGATTAGTGGTCTTTATAAGACTGGCTGTTAATGTAATTACGCATAGGATTTTAGTGAATTGGCTTTTGTGTTTTTAATCTGATTTTATTTGACCTTGGAATTAATTTATTCCTGCAATTATAGTTTTCCGTGTTTATTATTCCTTGTATCAACACTGACTGAATTTATATTTTTTAAACTTGGTTTTGAGTTTTTATTTTTGGAGAGATCATGTGTTTAAATCATTATTTTAACGGCGTGTGTTTTTTATCCATTGAAATAAAGCATCTTAAGGAGGTTAAATTCCTTTTCATGTTCAAACACACACATCTGAAAAACAGTTGAACTTAGAGGTATAAAGTAACATATCAGAAAGCTCATTGAAAGGGATTTTTTAAAATATAAGAATAAGCAGGGCGTTCCATTTGAAAAAAATCGAAATTATTAGATTTGCAAATATTGAGCACCCTGTATAGCATTAATACCCACATCCACCATCATAATTTTTTGGTAGCGTTTTCCTTCATTCAATTGTTTGCTGTTGCTTACAGCAGCCGCCTGAAGTTCAACATATTTTTGCATAAAATCGTTAATATCTCCAAAACAGTTGACGTTAGACCACAACTTTATATAAGAATAATGAGTATTTCAATGCAAAACTTTTAAGTTATCCAAATATAGAACATTCCATAAGAAAACAGTAATTTTGATTCGCCACACTTTTTTGAGACACCCTGTATAAGAAAACTATTTTAATAATGTGCAACACTTTCGTACCTACAACTTTTATATACACAATATTCATGTAACTCTCATAGTTTTAGAAATATCTTCCACCGCCGCTTCGTTGCCGTACCTCGTAAATATATACAGAGTGTCATTAAAGTCAACCGTGTCAATTCTCGAGATGCTAGAGGACGCTATATGGAGTCGAAAAGTCCTGATCTATTTTTGGCTTAGAAGCATAGTTTTCGTAAAAACGAATGTTGAAAATTAAACAGAAAAAATTGAGAACTGCTGTAGTTTACCTTAAATTGGAGGCTGGGAAAACAATTGCCACATATGCCGTCTACATATGAAATTTATTAGCGTTTAGACCACTTTTTACACTCAGTTTGATAATTTTAAAGCCAACAATAATGAAGACAAAATATCGACGTACTCACAGACCCTATGTTCGACTTTGGGAGAGGACACCCATTATATGTATATGTTCTGAGTCTGCACTACTGATTATTTATAGAAAAACAAGCTATATGTTTAGATAATGTAATTTTCAAGTTAAATAATGAATGTAATATGATAATCCTTAAAAGTCGTATGCTCTTTCATAAGGAGGAATTAATCTATTCGTTACCAGTAATTATCTTTTCCCGCTGCTGATCATGTAAGTCAGTGATACAGCCTTAGTAACAAAACGTGTAAGTCGGTGATTATATTTGTTTGCTGCTTTCCCATGACAACGGAACTTAATACTATTAAAGTTCCTAGAAAAATATAATAAGATAACTCGGAATGTATCGCCTATTAACATATTCGGCAGGCAACAAGCCGCGGCTGCACCTTGGCTTGTACTTGCCTACCTCAAATGTTAATAGGCCCTTACATTCCTTGTTACTTAAATAGCTATAA
Source organism: Agriotes lineatus (assembly GCA_940337035.1). Taxonomy (NCBI): domain Eukaryota; kingdom Metazoa; phylum Arthropoda; class Insecta; order Coleoptera; family Elateridae; genus Agriotes; species Agriotes lineatus. The sequence continues at coordinate 40,776 of CALNHX010007534.1, forward strand.
AGTAAATTATTTAGTTTCATTTTTATTATTAAAGGTTTTGGTACAAACCTTCAAGAACAATAACTTAACTCACACATCAAAAATGGGTATTAGCACTTCAGAGCAGTCCAGTATCATATTAGTAACACAACGTTTATTGTCTTTGTTATTTTTACGAATTTCTAGTTGTTCTAACAATACCGGATTAGTGTAATTATCATTAGTCAGTAATTTTTTTTTATCATTATTGGGATCAAAATTGCGTTTGCTTTTAAATAAGTATATTGTGCTGTATAAACGATCGTGGGGTCAATGAGTCTATAGAGTCATCGAATCCATAACATTCATTACCGTTCATTTCCTGTTGCTACTAATTTTTCATTTTTGCTAACATAATTAATTGCAACAATGATTGCGGTTTGGTTGGAAATATTGGTAACTGCTTAAGTAGTGTAGTTAGGGGGATTCGGGCGCACTTCGATTGGTTTGAAACTTGGCTAGGTCTAGCCAGGAAGTCACGGGCCTAGCCAGGGTCAAGCTCAAGGGCCTAGCCGCGGTCCGGTTCCCACGATGAATTTTTGGCGCTAAAAGTGTAATTTTGAAATTTTTGCAAGATTGCCACGATGCATTTTGGGGACTAAAAATCTAATTTTTAAAATTTTTACAAGATTCCCAGGCTTAACAGGATATGAGTCATCATCTGAGAATGCAAACTTGTTGAGACTTGCAGATGTGGGAGTCTAGCAGGATGTTATTGTTTACCAATTGAACAATGACGTCCATTGTTTGAGAAATCTGCACGATTGCAAAAAATAATTGAACAAGGAAGTCTTTGTTGTCTGGAGGAATTTTTGCTGACCTCCATTAGCAGATAAACCGGATGTTATTGTCTAGAGCTTCAGACTTGTTCCGACATGTTTGAGAAATGTGCAAGACTGGTAAAAATTGAACAATGAAACCCACTGTTTGATAAAAATCTGCACAACTGCTAAATTGAATGGAGCCTTTGTTTGGAAATTTTTGCTGATGTATAAAGTTATTACAAATATAGTATGCATCACTGACCAACCTGGAATGTTCCTGTAACCAATTTTATAAGCACAATAGTGTAATAAAACAACCATGTAAATATACTTGTATTTATTTTGTCTAAAACGTACATGTATAAAATTATTACAAATATATATTATACATCAGCTAATTATTGCGCTACGGATGTTGTTGTCATCTCTGTCTGGACGATCTCTTCGAAGACAAGTTTCGTGCTGCTCCCACACTTGCCACCCGAGATGATATAGCAGCATCTGTAAGGCAATCGTAGCATGCCGGTAGAATGAATCTGAAGTTGTTTAATTCTATTGCCACTTTATTGCCATATTTAGTCGGACACCGATACACATTTATTATTAGATATTTTTCGTCAATCTTCAAATCTCGTACATTTCCCAACTCTTTAACCTCATTTAAGTTGCAAAGTTTCTGATTGAAATCTGCCATGTTTTTGGAAAGAGCGCGTACAGAAGAATGATAGAAATACTACAGCACATCAGGTTTATATAGCACCGGTGAAAATTAAGTGATGAGTCATCGAATCATGTGGTAATTTAGGCAATATTTTTAGCATCAATCCAGCTATTGTGCTGATTTGAAAATCCAAGCCATTTTAAAAAATACCTTGTTACGTTTACGTTTTATTACGCGTTCAACGGGATGTATGTCTGGATATTTAACTTTTTGAAGCTCAAGATCGTAGAAACATCCTTGAATAAACCGATTGGAAGCATCTCTTGTAGATAGGTAATAGGATTAGTTGATTTAACTTGATCGATTGTGAATATTTTATTAGTCCAGTTGGGCGTATATCCTTTATGGAATATAGTTCGATATTTGCTGTCATTTTTATATGATTATAGACTTGAAGGTTTTGGTTTTTATAGGCTCTAGCCAAACATATTTTGAAAATACATCTATAATTACTAAAATATATCGATAACCTTTATTTACTTTAGAGTATGGTATCATTTCTACTAAATCGGTCTGATGAAGATCATCCAATCCTTTTACGGTTACACAACGTCTTCGAAAATTTATTCGTGCAGGCTTATGCAACTCGTCTACTATTTGAGCCTTAATCGAACTGTTTATTTTCTTCCGGGTCATTTTGAACTTTTCTAAATGTGACAGTTTCACTAACTGAAGGTTTAGGCGGAGGTTTAGTTCGTTTTAGAGAAAAGTAAAGTAAAGTAAAGTTAAAATTTCAGCTTGAATGTCTGCAAAAATTTCATTTGCTATTTCTATATTTGTACTAGCAGAGCTTTGGTGTTCGAAAAGTCGGTAACAATCTTATTAAGTTCTTTGTTAAGGAGAGTCTTGTTGACAGTATCCTCTTCAAATTAATAATATTAATAATATTACTTTGTGAAAAAATAGCCCCTTTTTTTCGTCCTAAGACGGACACCTATGGACCCATTCTTATGTGCCCTTGTGTCCTGGGTGGCACTAAGGGTATATACATTCCTTGTAAATTTGAACAAAATTGGTTGGGTACTTTCTGTGATACATGACCGCCCCATGAAAAGTGAAACACACAGTATATAAACATTTTCGAATAGTACTCCATTAGCATCCTCTATTAGCGAAATAACCATGTTTGTTTTACCACTAGTCGATGGGCCTATAATGAGGCATCGTATTTTGGAAAGTAACAGCAAGCCATGTCTTCTGCTTAGAGATGCAGTAGGATTATCATGATTTTTTATTGGCAAACTATTTTTTAGTTTAACTACCCTCATGACGTCTACTTGGAAACTTATACTAAAACTGATATGCATATCTATATATATTAAGGTCCTAATCGATCAGTTCTCAGTTCTATAAAATGGTTCGACGTTGAAACAGTAAACCAGTTCTTCGCCGACGAGGTGCTGGTGTACTCAATACGCTAATTAATACATTGCTTTTCGAATTGCACATACCAGGATATCAATATTGCTGGCCAGACACAAAACTTGAGAAAAGAATCGCACGAGGAGATCCCGGAATTAACAAATTAGATCAAGCGTGTCGTGAGCACGATTTGGCTTATGCAAAACATTCTGATAATATGGAGGAACGACATAAAGCTGACAGAATTTTAGCTAAAAATGCTATTGGACGTATTAGAGCTTCAGACGCTAGCTTAGGTGAACGTGTCTCGGCTGCAGGAGTAGCTGCAGCAATGAAGGCAAAAGTAAAAATGGGGATGGGAGCTAAAAAGAAAACTGGTAAAAAGAGAAAGAGGACACCTTGTTCCGGAGATACGCTTACTTTCAATCAGGTAGTGAAAAAATCACGAACTGAATTAGAAGGAGGACGACTGCTGCTAGACTTAAGCGATGCTACAAATATTGCCGTTAAGACAATTAATAAAATAAAGAGAAACAAGGTTATTAAAACTCCTCGAGTAGTACGTGTGCCAAAAATAGGAGGAATGTTACCCTTGATTCCAATCTTTGCAGGACTTAGCGCGTTAGGAGCTCTTAGCGGTCGAGCTGCAGGAATTGCAAAGGTGATTAAAGATGCCCAGTCGGCAAAAAAACAATTAGCAGAGTCTGAAAGACATAATAAAACGATGGAAGCAATAGCTTTAGGTAAATGGTTATATCTAAAACCTTATAAAAAAAGGATACGGATTGTTCACGACAAAAGACTTGTAATGAAGCTGTCAAACCGGGCCTTGTCAAATATCGATTTACAATCATACGCTAAACGTTTAACAATTCCTAACTTTCGCGGCATTTTTATGAGAGATGATTTACCAAAGCAGGTTCGAAATATAGAATGCGGTATTGTAAATTTGGATGATAAAACCAATCTTGGCACACATTGGGTGGCTTACATAAAACGGGAGAAAGACGCAATTTACTTTAACAATTTTGGTAACTTACAACCTCCAATAGAAATTGTGAAATATTTGACAAGTGGCAAAAATGGCAGCTGCCATCGTATTAAATATAATCATCAGGCATTTCAAACGTATGATTCTGTAAATTGCGGGCATTTATATCTGCAATTTTTGTACGGCGCCATGTGTTAGCTTCCTACCAGGTTTTTGCTGGTAAAACTGCGAGAAAAGATTTATACAAACCTGTCCAGACCTGTTCAGACTTGTCAAGACTTGCAGATGTGAGGGATGACGTCATCGTCTGAGGATGTACTTATAGTATGGGAAGTCTGAGTGGTACACATTCACATTATGAAGCAGCAACTATACTATCAATATCAAATGCAGTTCAACCTCTGGACTGAAGATCTAGAGAGATTGAAAAGGGATATTGAAATATATTGCAAGTTGAAAGATATTTCAAAGGAACCTTTTTGTTTGAAATTAAGCGAGCGGTAGCCAGAGCTGAACTTGTTAATAACCCAGTTTAAACAAGAATTGGTGTTGTATGACAAAGATCATCAGAAGTAAAAACAGCTGCAAGCAGGTTCACTTTTACCCGATTGTCGAAATTCGTCATTTTATAAAGAAAGAAGAGGAAAACGATGAGCTTCCATACAATTACTGGCAGTTGTGCGCACTCGACAGGATGAGGTTTAAGAATAGAATAGATATAATGTCTTTATTGTTAGAACCTATCTTAAATAAACAATTGCAATGTATACTGAATAAGGATGTAAAAAGGAAAATAAAACCTATTGTTTAATGAAAGTTGTTTTATTTCCAGTAAGATTCTTAGAGGAGGAGGAAAGTCGTAGGCTGATGAGAATGTAATTAAAATTATAGGTTTCCAGATGTTTTGTTTCAGTTCTAGTTAAACCGTCTAATATTAAACATGTCCTGGACGTTTACCTTGTCTGGAAATGAGTCTGTTCTCACAGCTCAGTATCCATCCATACATCTGGATCCGGAATCTGAATACGTTATAGGATTAATCAGTTTTGAAGCTTATAATACTGTACCTAATATTGGTTCGAATAATAATAAATTTCATTATACTGATATTGATGGTAAACAAGCTGTAATTGAAATACCTCACGGTTCATATGAAGTTGCCGATATAAATCAATATATTAGACATGAGCTGGGTATAGGTGTAACAAAATGTAAGTCACCCTCTCCTCAAGCGGGTAGTGCTAATGATGTACTATAAAAAAATATTGTGCAGCACCAAGCAGAACCTGTGCTACGTTTAAGCCTAATAATAACACGCTCGGGAGTGAAATTAAATCATCCTTAGCAATCGATTTTACTGCTAAAGATAGTATTGGACAGTTATTAGGTTTCAGACCTAAGAAATTGAAAGCTGATGGTAGATATATTTCCGATAATCCTGTAGATATATGTAAAGTTAATACTATATGTATTGATTGCAATATCGTAACTGGTACTTATCACAACAGCAATGCTGTACACAGAGTTCATCAATTTTTCCCTACAGATCCGCCAGGATTTAAGATTGTAGAAAATCTCTCTAACGTTATATATCTACCAATCAATACGAGAATTATTGATAACATTGATATACAAATACTGGATCAAAACGGTAAATTGGTCAATTTCTGCGGAGAAACTATCACGGTAAGGTTGCATCTCAAGAAACAAAATGGTGGTTAGATACAACTCTCACCAGCAGCCGCAGCAAACATATATTAGAGATGATCAGTTTGTTTCGAACAGTAGTAGGCTGCCTGCAGTCGATAGATTAACATCTGGCAATAAACTGTTTCTAAAATCTTTAGGTTTGAAGCTAACTGCTAGAAGTGACGGCAAGGGGGAAATCAAAAAGAAAAAACATCTCGACTGTTATTAAATTAAATTTTACTGTTAATATTTGAAAAATTTAATACTCTGTAATATTAAGAGCGCTTGTTTTGCATCAAATAGAAATGACGACTTCTGAAATACTAAACGTTACTGAAACAGCTTTTCAAGATAACTCGATTGTCTATGCGGAGAAACATACGCATCAGCCCTATTTTGCTACAACATTTAATAATAACGATGAAATACGAATACTTATTTTACATCAAGATGTGTACACTTTACCGTGCAACAGTGTTATATGTTTCGAAGGTAAATTGTTAAAGGATGCAGATAGCAAAGCTACTGCAACGGGATCATTTGCAAATTTAGACATATCTCACCTACTAGATGAAATTAGATATGAACTTAATGGTGTGGTGGTTAATCGTGTAAGAAATGTCGGCATAACTGCAACTATGAAAGCCTACGTGTCATATAATTCAACTCAAAGTATTCGTTTGGATAATGCAGGTTGGACGCTTACCAAAACTTCTATTGACGGATTGGTCGATTCAAAAGGTAATTTTCAGATATTTGTCCCCTCCGAAATGTTGATGGGAGTTTTTGAAAACTTTAAAAAAATTTACTAAACGTTCGACAAGAATTAGTACTTATTAGAAGCAATCGCCATTTAAATTCTGTTATTAATACGGTCGATGAAAAACTTAAAAAAATTAACAAAAGTGTGTTGGAGAGTACCACACATTTCGGTAGCCGATTTAAATCGTTTAAAATTATTATAATGCGTTGAGCAAAGTAGTCAGTTGGAAATCAATTGTAGAAGTTGGGAATTGCACGAGTTTCCAGCACTACAACAGACAAAACGACACACTTGGGCAATAAAAAATGTTAGTCAAGTAGAAACTCCACGTCACATTATTGTAGGTTTCCAAACAGATTGAAAAAATAAAACTGTTAAAAATATGGCCCAATTTGATTCTTGCGATTTAAGAAATATTACACTTTACCTCAATTCCGAAAGATGTCCCTATGATAATTTAAATCTGGAATTTTCTAGCAATCGATATGCGCATCTGTATGAAATTTGTTAAGGTTTTCAACCATCTTACTACGAGCATGACAATCAGCCTGTTCTTACGCCTGCACAATTCAAAAGTATAGCTCCACTAGTCGTAATAGATTGTTCTAGACAAAATGAATCATTAAAAGGCGGTGCTGTAGATATTCGACTTGAATTCGAAACCAATACTGATATACCGAAAAACACTTCAGCTTACGCATTGATTTTATTCGATCGAAAAGTGAAATATAATCCTTTCACCAGTGACATAAAATAGTTAGCTAGATACTAGTTCGACTAGTTGTAGATTGATAGTTTTTTCGACAACATTAGCGATAAAATTTATAGATATTCAAGGTTTTCAATATAAAAATAGCAACTTTATTTGCAAAGAAATAGCTGTATATGATAGTGATACAAATGTTACAATCCATCAGATAGTAGAACCACCGATACCGTACGAACACCTTTCAAATTCTCTAAAATATCAAGTGGTTTGGCTTACAACTAATTTGCACGGGTTAGAATTGAGCAATAATCATCATCATGGCACAATACTCTACGAAAAATTGTCTCTGTACATAGGAGAGGTCATACAAAGCGGTGATTTCATATTTCTTAAAAACTTAGATAAAAAAATATGGTTTAAAAGAATGCTGATTGGAGAACAAACTGATAATGTAAAATTTGTCGATTTACCACCTTGTCCAAATATAAAACAATTAAAGACCTTGTACAATTATATTAACTTTTGTTCTCATCATATTGGTACGAGGGTTCAATGTGCCATACAAAATGTTCACATTTTGCACAAGTGGTATAATAAAAACCATTAATCGCAGTTATCACATTTGCTGTCTACTTGTTCAGACATGTTCAGACCTGTCCCAGATTTGTTATAGCTTACGCAAGCACTTCCTGCAGCCGGTGTAAGGTAGGGGAGAATAATATATATAAGAATACTAATCATATCATAGAAATATTAGTTCTACGATAACAATGATGTCGAAAGCTTTTACCGAAGACTGCTTCTCAAACCATAGTTGGGGTCGTGAGTCATGGGATGTCGATCCGTGGAGCCAGGAGGAGGAGGAGCAGGAGCAGGAGGTTATACTCTGGAGTGAGACTGAAGAAAATATGGAGTCTCCTCCTCCACCTCCTGCAATGGGACAACCGCACTTCTGGTTGTCTAACATAACAAAGGTGGAGGGCTGTAGCTGTATAAATTGTGCCAACATTCAGGGGTGGTTAATCCCAACACAAAATTTTGAGGGGTGCACACCAGCACCACTACAGCAACCTGAACTGGAACAGGTGTCACAACCATCACCCCCGTAACCACCTTCTTCGTTTCAAGCAACATATAGTTGTACACTTCCTGAACCAACACTGCCTCTAGATTTAAATCCCATAAAGATAGAAATTAAGTTAGGTAATAAGCTTATACATGTAATTATTAAAGATTAAAATAAAAGACTTTTTATTTTTAATATGTGTTTTATTTCATTAATATATACATTGTATTTACCCATAAGCAAAGTAGAACTTGACAAGGAGAGATGGGGAATAAATATAAGCTTAAATATATGCTTTATACACATCTTATTTATACATCAGGGAAACAGAACTTAACAATGTGTAAGTATTGATATAGTCTTGAGGTGTTGTTGAAGGCCAGGGACCGGAACATGGACCGCTTCTCCAACCAACGGCTTCACTATTTTCAGCTTTTCTGATATTTTCCTCAAGCCATTTAAAAATATCTGTGTGGTGGCGAACAACGCTAGGCTAAAATATATAAGTTATATGGTTAGTATCTAAATATTCGAGCACGTCTTCTATAAACTTGCTGTGAGCATAATAAGCAGCCTCAAAGACTGCATCATGAAGAAAATATGGATATTGCTGTTGCTCGTCAGTTTAAATTTCGATTCGAGAGCCAGATGATATTGTTTCAATAAAAAAATGCTGCTCGTAGGAAGTAATGCTCTGTAGCGATAATTTTGAAAGGACTAAATTACGATCTGTTTCAGTATTAATTTTTAACTCCCCTCTTCTTACTTCGTTAATAATTTCCCTAATAACATTAAACGCAGCTAACATAGTTTTTAAAATTTCCTTTACGATAGCGATTTCAACACTTTTAAAGTGCGTAGCCCAAATAAGGGTTTTGCTAGGTATAGCAATACCAATTTTGTGTAATATAAACTTCAAAGTTTTGCAAGTCGTTACTCCCTATAGAATTACGTAAATGGAAATCATAGATTTCTTTATTTTTAACATATAGATCTTTGTTCAACCACAGTATATTTGAATTTGACGGCAACATTTTGCAGACTGAGATATCCTATACTTTTATCTTTGTCTTTATAGCACATGTTCCTTTCTCCAACTTCGAGAAATGACGTGATCGCTCGAAGCGTGAGAGAGAGAGCTGGTGGTTATAATGTGCTTGGTGGGCAGTATCCCCAAAGCAAAGTGTCAGTATACATACAGTTTACTATTCTTTTGTCATCATGTAGGTCTAAAGCCTTTTTTCTTTGTTTTAAAGAAAATACGTCGTGAGTTTTAGATCTAATTGTTCTCTGATCACAAAATACTGTTTCGTTATTAAACAGGCAGTCTTTGTAATCGTCAAATGTAATTCTATTCAAAGCAGCTGTGGTAATACCTTTAGCTTTCCTTGAAAGTATACAATTTTACACGCAGACCAACAAATTCGGTAATTATTTTACCACTAATTTCGTCCTTCATTAGACCTATTACTTTTTTATTAACTTGTGGAAAGTTATATGGATTGTTCGGGAGATAATCGCTTGTATCAAATTTGTGAATATCTTCTCGTATAAAATCGTATATATTTGGAAGGGTAAAGTGATATATGAAACTATCAGTGTCTGTGTACAGCAGTTTTGCTTGATTACCCATCTTCTGTTTAATATATATATCTTTATATATATAATTCTTCTGTATTTTTTGTGTGTGTTTGAGTGGGTCCATGGATGGTTTAGATTCACAATTGGACCCGGTAGGTGGAGCTGCAATCGGGTTCTAGGATTAAAAAAAATTTTTTTTTACGAATTTTTGTTGAATTTTTTAAAGATTTCTCGCATATCAGAACATATAACCCCAAAATTTCACACCCCCCCACCACCCCCCAATATTTTTTAAAATAAAAAGATCGAAAATTCGAATATCAAAAAAACCTTTGCTGAACCCTTTAATAGCAGGCAAACCAACGTTCGGGCAGGACAACGTCTGTCGGGTCCGCTACCCCTTAGGGAGTGAAATGGAGTAAATAAGCCTAAAAATCTATGTGTGTGTCGTTATTGAGGTTTTTTAGGAAGTTGATTGCGAAAATGGCATTTATTTTTAACTCCAAATTAAAACTCTATAGTGGTGAAACGGGGTTTCAGAGACAAATTATTTTTGGGCAGAACAACGTTTGCCGGGCCAGCTAGTTTATAATAAAAATCGTAAATTAAAATTTTTGAAATAGCTAGGATTGAAAATCCAACGTATATTGGCTTATTAAAAACTATTTCCAAATGATTTAATTCTATAAGTACCAAGTCTTTATCTAAAATAGTAAATCTGTAAAAATTTGGTTTTGGTATGTATGCACTGGCTCCGTAGCTACCTTCCCATTTAGAAATTAATTTTATTGTTTTGTATTTTCTTACATTTTCCATAGTTTTTTCCAAATACAGCATTATTCATAAGTTTATAAAAATCTTTTTCAAAATTATTTTTGGCAGCTTGCCTTAATTTTGTATTTAAATCTACGTACGGTTTAAGCCAAGCTGATTGCTTAAATTTTAATATTTTATGGATTTTTACAATTTTCAACCCTAAACAGCTTGCTGCAGACTACAGTAATGTATTACGTAGTTTTGTTTTTTAAATAATGTGGTTGTCAATTTTGATTGTTTGAATGTTGGTGGTGTATAATGGTCAGGACATAGAGGCAAATCTTTGTGAAGTTCAAATAAATGTTGAGGATATTCTAAATCGACTTCATAAACATAGCCTGTTTCAAAATTTTCCGGAGTATTTAAATGATCAATATTAGGAATATCTAAGTCATTTACCCATTCAAACCCTCCATACGGTAGATATTCAGACATCCCGGCTCCGTACATGTTATTAATATCTAAATACAGGTTACATGATTCAAGATCGGCTTCTACAAATTTTTCACCCATATATCGATTATAATAATTATTAGCTTTAGCGTATCGATTCGAACACTGTGCTAACCCTCCTCTAATACCCCTCTCTATGAACAACAGTTGATCTATATCTGTCAGCAGCTCAAGTTTAACTTCAGTAGTCTTCAACATTGCTTGAAATGCCAATCCTGGTGCCGTGTAAAAATGTAGAGCATCCAATCCATACGTTTTCATAAAATTTTCTCTAAAATTTTCAAACACATCAGCTAAGAGTAGAACATCAACAGTAAGATACATATCAGCATACTGGCCTAGAGTTTGCATATTAAATGTGTTCCAAACACGCAGTGCATGTTCATAATTTTCATCTGAAACAGCTGTTCCATGAAGCTGACTAAAAAATTGCGTTTTGTCAGGAAGACTTTTATCATTCAACTTACTTTTCAAAATTGTCTAGGTAGTCGTATGGAAATATACCCTCACGTAGTAATAATTCAAATTCTTCTTCGCTCTTGCAAAATTTGCTTGTAATAGTTTTTAAATTGTTCGGTAAATTTAATGACAATTGTCCTAAACTACTAGCTTTAAATCGAAACGAGTCTAAAAATCTAGAATCAATATTTGTACCATCCACATGCTTTGTAAATGATATAATTTTTTCTTTATTTATAGGCAACAATTTAATATCTCCCATAATCAGTTTTGCCAATGGCTTTATAATAAAATGTGCATCATAACCGCTGAAATTATGAAAGAGAACGGGAATAAAATGTGCATCTTTATAGTTAAGATTACAGTGTTGATGAGCACTAACCCTATACTCACCTGTCTGATGATTGTGATCACGTACACGCACGTCTTTATCGGCGAAAGGTTGTTTACAAATGTAACAGCATACCGATTTTTGAAAAGATTCGTTTTCTTGCTGGCTAATATTCATAGGCTGTATATGTAATATATTATTTACTTGATACGCTATACATTGTAATTCTTTTACAAACCATTCCATACAGTCGGCACCACGATATATATTAAATCGAGATAAACTATCATCATATGAACATTTTAAATAATATGCAATACTAAATGAAACATGTTTTTGATAAATCCCCTCATTTTCGGATACAACATTCTGTTATTTCTCTTAAATACACTCCACGTCTGCGTAGATAGTAGTTTTTCCTGATATCTATAGTCTTTAAATTTTATTGTTGTACCTTCTTCAGGCATTCTAATTTTAGTTTCATTTACACTATTATAATTTCTAATATCCCTTAAATGTGATTCTTTAGTTACAAAATGATTTAAACAAGTATCACATATAAAAGTTTGAGTTTGTTTCTTATGCATCTGATTTCTAAGCAATCTAGATATGAAACTACCCCTCATCGTTGGATATCATTAATAAATGTATAGCATCTTTATTAATTTGGGTATTTTTACTAATATATATGAGCAGTACTGCATTTTTAACATTTTTTTTTCTTTCTAGCGTATATACATTTATACTTAAATCATTCATTGTTTAAAATTTTGATATATCTTTTAATTTCATTGGAAATTCTAGTCCCGACTACTTTAAAACATCACTGAAATGCTGATATAAACATATTCTATGAGAACTCTTATTTGCAGGATATAATGCTGACACTACCGACCATAAAAAACAATATTTATCATCATTTTTTACGTTAACTACAGCCTTTTTATTTTTAATATCTTGAGGTAACTCAATATATTGTTATGATACATGATATGGGCAGAAATCATAATAAAGAAATGTTGAAAATTGAACGAATAAATTTGGACAGTTACAGAAATTGAGTCTTAATAGATATAAAATTTTAAGATTAATTGATGAAAAACAACTCTGGTTGCGTTATTCATTGGGATTCATAAAATACTGGTAGGCTGATTTGAATGCATTGAAATTAATAATTAAGGAAAATAAATTCAAACTAAGGTTACATCGACAATTTTGTTTGTTAAGCAAATGATGTATTGTTATTATTTAAATTAATTAAATAGTGTGCATAAATAATGGTTACTTGTAGATAAGAAAAGTTTGTTTATAAAACAGTTACCTAAACAGTACTCACAAAAGCAGATGTAATACAATTTCTGGAAAATTTAATATTGAAAATAAATTGAATTTCTGCATAAATTGTTTGAATATAATATGGTATTGTGAATAGTATCACAAGAAGCAAAGATAAACAGTTATTGTAATATTGGTTTACAAGAATTAATAATCATCGATGGATAATGGATTTATTGTATTAAACTACAAATAAGAAGAAGTAATTTCATATTGGTTGTTTGTGGAATTGGATAGATACTTGGTGCATGGAGTTTGAGCAGTCAGCGTACCTGAAATAAATGGGACAAAGTTAATATTTGAAAATTAATAGAACGAGAGTAACTTACCAGGACAATAGTTCGTGTGAAGAGCAGATCTAGGGGTTGCCAGTACCAGATAGCAGGGCTTTGGACTGCAGCAGCGACCAGGACGAGGTTTTGGAAGCAGATAAGTTGTTTGGACGTGAACGAGCAAGTAGGACATTGCTAAGATTTGGATTGATGGTGCAGACATACAAGCGGAGCCAATAGCTGTGATGGTTGTACCAGAAAGAGCAGTAGCAGCTAGGAGAAGTGTTCTTTTTCAGTAAATAGCAGGGCTAAACGTAGGAGCTTGTTGTGACATCGGAGACTAGCAGAACAGGAATTTGGAGCCAACATCAGTTGACAGGACCAAGAAAGGGTTAGCTGTTTGGTGTTTTGGACGTTGCAATCTGTTCGAGAAAGGCTTTAGTGGTGAGTGGTGTTCGTGGTAAGGACATAAGCAATAAAAAACAGGTTTGTTAGATTAAGTTGACATCGAAGTCTTGAATAACTGTCAATTTTGAAAGCAAGTAACAAAAACTGAAGCAATAATTATCTAGTAAAATCAATTAATAGTAAACGTCAAATGTAAAAGCACAATTGTCAGTACACCTTGGTGTAGAAAATTTGAAAAGTAAAATTTGACATTTAAACATTAAATTAATTCAAAGAATTTGAAGTTATAAAGTTTCATTGCTACAGTAAATAGCACACTAGATTTGATGAACCCAGCCCGAAGAGATAAGAGGTCTTGATTATAGTAGATATCATTGTGATATAAAAAGAAATACATTGAAGGCATAGTTTTTATTTTTAAATGTAATTTCTCAAGCAAACTCCAACCTGAATTCTTGAAAATCTTCTAATTTTGTCAACAGCTTATTCTCGACATTAGTCTCATACCACTGTTTTAAATTAGTACCAGAATCAATTTTTTAATTTTTAGTAGCGAACGTTTTTAAATCTATCTCACCACTACTAGGTTTTATAAAATATGCACTAAATATTACATTAGCTTTAAGCATTAAGTTATTTTTAATAATTTGTTTTACTTTTATTGAGAAACTTCTGTATGATTTTGCAAAGAATTCTTGAGGTTCCTTGTAACCTAAATTTACAATCATACCTGTTCTTATTCTACTATTGAAACACGGTTCTACATCTTCCCATACTAGCTTGTTCTTTTGCTGCTGCTAACCACTCCCTACACCCGCCCCCTTTGCTAATTTTGCTTTTACATTTCTTAATAATTGCCGTTGCACCTTTAATAAACTTAAATTTGCTTCTAGTCTGAATGGATTTTCATTTTTAAAACTATGCTTACGGATAAATCGACTAACAATTAAAATGGTTTTATTTACATGTTTAATCCATTTGTCAGCCTCATCACTATATTTTACAACCCCTATCGCGTCTTCGATTGTTTTTATTGAATTCTAACTTAATCCGGTAACGCTATCTATTGCAGACATGTTCGCGTGCGTGCAGTTGTAATACTAACTCTTGCAAACAGCCGAGCCGGTCTATTTATTCATCGTCGCAGCTGATAATGGAGGTCATTAACAGCGTCAGCAAAAATTTGCAAAACAAAGGCCCCATTCAATTTAGCGGTTGTGCAGATTTTTCTCAAACAATGGGTTGCATTGTTCAATTTTTACCAGACTTGCACATTTCTCAAACATGTCTGGACAAGTCTGAAGCTCTAGACAATAACATCCGGTTTATCTGATAATGGAGGTCAGCAAAAATTCCTCCAGACAACAAAGACTTCATTGTTCAATTATTTCTTGCAATCGTTCAGATTTCTCAAACAATCGACGTCATTGTTCAATTGGTAGACAATAACAACCTGCTAGACTCCCATATCTGCAAGTCTCAACAAGTTTGCGTTCTCAGACGATGACTCACATCCTGTTGAGCCTAGGAAAATTTTGATTGTGGAAATCTTGTAAGAATTTCAAAAATTAGACTTTTAGTCCCCAAAATCCATCGTGGCAATCTTGTAAAAATTTCAAAATTACACTTTTAGCCCCAAAAATTCATTGTGGGAACCGGATCCCGGCTAGGCCCGTGACCTTGACCTCGGCTAGGCCCGTGACCCCCCGGCTAGACCTAGCCAAGTTTCAAACCAATCGAAGTGCGCCAGAATCCCCCTAGCTACACTACTTGCTTAATAGTAGTTAATATATAGATTTAGATTAGAGGGACGTTTTTGTTTTGCAACGCGCCCGTGCTCACATTCACCGGCCAACTGGGTAATATTACAAAATGCTATAGAGAAGCTTCGGGTTTAATGGACAGCATACAGAAGAAACGCTTCTATCCTAAGAGAATCCAATGCAATGCGAACGGCAGAAGAAGAGGATACTCGTCTAACAGATTTATAGATCAAGTCACAATTCTTACTACCTTAATACTACCAGAAGTCATGAGAACATCGGAAGACCTATAATCCTGGCAGTCAATCATCAATACATGCCAGCTTCATGAGCCACGACGATTCGAAAATGAACGCCGACGTAGAAGAAGAGAATATGTTTTTGAAAATCTTAATAAAACAGAAGAAGTTGATATTATAATATACTTACTGCCACGCTGTGTGGTTAAGCATCCTGGTTAACCGATTGAAGGGTCGTGAGATCGATCTCTGGTCCGGTAAGAATAAGTTATTATTATCCACTCTTAAATCAAGGTCTCGACTTCCTCTAGACGTTTAAACGATTCACTCGTGGAAAATTTTTACTTTATCGTCTTGTATAATAAATAACTATTATTTGCTGCTTGCGACCGCCTTAAAGGTGCAGCTTTAGATATCATTTTGGGTTACGCCTATAATTCCTCGACCGTTTTGAAAGGAGTTCTGTTAAATAATTTCAGAGGTCAGCGCTCCGAGCTGAACATTTAAATTGACATGACCAGGCTAAATCAAAATTCTAGAGAACCACCCACCGAATTCTTTAACAAAGTTTGATGACTTTTGGCAATACTAAATTCAAAAATATCTTTAAGCAATGAAACTCAATCAGTCAAAGCTTAAAAATTATCAGCATCCAAAGATCTGGCACTAAATGTTGCTACGAGCAGTTTATCAGAACCCCTCCGCAGTAGAGATGGGCGCGTGAGTGAGTTTTCACTCACGTCACGCATGTTTCACGCTTGCTTTAAACACTCACGTTCACGCACTTCACGCTCACGTTCACTCAGGTTCACGGCGTGACACACCACTCACGACGTGACACGCAGCTTTTATTTCAAAATTTAAATTCAGATAGAACAGAATGTTCAAATTTGAAACCAATGACAAAAACCCTAAACAGAACTAAAAATATGTTTTGCACGAGACATAAATTACGTGATATGTTGCAGTCAGAAGAGCTGACACAAAAAGGAAAAAATGAAAATTGACTACAATAACTTACGACAAAGAATAAATACTGATTTCTCGCAAATACATTTCTTGCAGCTGACATTACTTTTAATACTAAAAGCTGTCATTGGAATTGACGTTTTCCTTATTGGTATGAGTGCAGAAGGTATATGTTGCTAGGCAACACTTTTAATTCGTAGGTTTAAAAGTATCCTGCAGTTTTTATTCGTTACTAAATATTTAACGTGAAATTAACATGAAACGTGAATCACGCCTTGGAAATTTTCACTCACGTTCACTCATGTTCACGTCACGATTTTCAAATATTAGTCAAGTTCACAGCGTGACACGAGGTGACACGACGTGACACGACTGTTTTCACGTCACGCGCCCATCCCTACTCTACAGTTTTACTAGAGGTAGCTCCTTAAATCATTAGAACAGTCTTATGCCTATGAAAGGAGAATTAGATATGCGCTATTTTTAAGATCTGAACAAATACAATTCTTCAAATACCTTTGCACAACCGAAACTTACCATGCCATAAATGCCTTTCCTCCAAAGCTATCAAAGAACTCCTCATTTACAAACCTATCAAGACAAAATTATAACCAACCAATGTATTTTACCAATCCGAAACAGCCCCAGCTTAAACGCAATTTCACTCCTATGCTTGGTTACTCAAACCAACTTCCAACATGTTCATTTGCAGAAACCTTTATAAAAATCCGCAACGAACGTTTTTGCCCCAACAACGTAATTACTAATCCATACACAAACCGGAACCGATGCAAACGAGAACGATCTCAAAACGTCCTACCTTACAAAAATTAAAAACTAACTACAATACCGACCATTTAACCAAAATTTCAATCCCTATTTTAAACCAACCAACTATATGCAACAGTCTAATCAACTAAAAAATTTATAAAGCAGCTTCGAGAAATAGTCAAGCTAAGGGTTAAATTCCCATAAATTGTGAAAAATAATAATTGCTGATTTGATACGTAGCAGTAATAAAGCGTTCTCTACGATCAAATTTGACTTCAAGTCACAAATATTATTCAAATATATAATTCAAGATTATTTGATTCCATTTAACGTGGTATATTACTACGAAGCCAGTAACACCAGGTAAAGTGAGTGTTGTGGTATGCTGTAGAACAGTCTATTCAAGTAATAAAGTTTTCAAAGAGCTACAACGAGCTTTTGATTTGGTCGGGAACAACCAGAGGGTGTTTGCTGACTAGAATCTGTCTAGTTAGGAG
This sequence comes from Agriotes lineatus, assembly GCA_940337035.1. Taxonomy (NCBI): domain Eukaryota; kingdom Metazoa; phylum Arthropoda; class Insecta; order Coleoptera; family Elateridae; genus Agriotes; species Agriotes lineatus. The sequence goes on from CALNHX010007534.1 coordinate 58,753, forward strand.
CCGAGGCAGAGCATTCAGGTACTACAAGATATTAACGTTCAGAAGGTTAGTGACCACTTCTTATAAAATAATAAGAAATTATAAAAGCAAGTTTGGTGCGGCAAATCGTTAAGCTATTGTAACTATATTTAGAAGTTAATTTTAGAAGAATTATTCTTCTAATCTGTATTTTATTTTGTAATATCAGATGAAACTTCAATGTGCTACCAACAAACGGAACATACAAATTTAACTTTGTAAAGTACCTGAAACTTGTATTAGATTTATAAAATCAAATAGTTATTATATTTTAAAAGGAATTGAGTCTTTAGTTTCAATAGAGAAAGTTGTTAGTTGAAGATTAACTCATTCAGCTGGAAATTAGGAGTCCCATTGCTTCTAAAACTGACTAGTCGTGGCTTAAGCAAGAAAAATTACATGACATAATTTCAAATGTCAAATTGATTTAGGAGTTACGGCAATTCCTACTTATCATATTAAGAAGTAAGGTGAGTACACGAGTGAACTATACCTGATGGTATTTATTTTTAATAATTAGTGCAAGAGTATATTTATTTTGATGCTGCAAAGTGTAGTTTAGATATATTTCAATTGGAAATTCAAGTAGGGCACCAAAGTAAGTGCTATTTCATTTTGGCTCACAACGTGGAGTTTGACATTAATACAAATAAAACCGCGAGAATGAGTGTTATTTCAAATAATTATTTACCACAGGCTTGTCTGAAACCCCAGCATATCAGAAAGCCACTGAAAACCCCGAATTAAACTATAGTATGATAAAAAAATTACTTTCATCTAGTATGTCTGTAGAATAGTTAATAATTTATGAATGCAACTATAACTCACTTAAAAACAAACGTCAAGTTTGCCACTTAAATGTAAACGTAGTTGCATTCATAAATTACGAACAGTTCTATGGCCGTAGTATATACAAATAATTTTTGATCATACTTTATAATTACCACAAATCATGAAAGGCGACTTAGATCCAACTGCAGATTGTTTGCGACTACCAGAACGGATTCAAAGACGAGTCTTGGTTGAATATTTTTCAATTAATCCCAAATCTAACCTGCCATACAGAATTATCCCAAAAACCAATGACAAGCTAGTAATCGACACAGGATGCTCACGTAACGTATGTAACAAAAGTTTTGGCACAAACTTCTAAAGAAAGTAGAAGTTTATTGTTCAACTTTATTCATGTTTATGATATATTACTATTTTTAGAAATCACTTGAAATTATAAAAACGAATCTAAACTATTGATAGGGGCCCATATTCTGCTATAGGACGCATTTTAACTCGAACTTGACTCCTTAGTTTTTGGATGAATGATATAGGTTCGTCTTTGTAATTGGTCCTCATATTGACTTTTCGATAAATTCACACATGGAATTTCTTGGTCACAATTAATGATGGGCCTATCCGGAATGAATAATCGGAAAGTTTCCGATTGTTCAAAAAATCGGAAGGTTCCGATTATATCGGAACGTTTCGGAACTTTTCGGAGTTCGATTATTTTACTGTTCGGTGCACTAAATTCGGAACTTTAGGAATTCGATTATTTTACTATTCGGAACACAAAATGAGAAAACGAAATGCCAATTTGAACTGAATTGAATACGGAATGTTGTGTTGACTCACTTGACTGCTATATGCTGGTGAATGGCACTAATGGCAGTGGTGTTTCATAGATTAATTATTAGATAGTACAACTTACAGACTTCAAATTCATGTATTGTTTTATACTATCTATTATGTACTTTATGTGTCATTAAACTTTAAAATATCACTACCATTTTCCGAAAGTCTATTAAGGTAACTACTGTAATAATTTGAAAAAATATTGTATTTCCTCTTATATGCCACTGTGCGACTCAAACTCGTAAATTGTTTTACTGGCGGTCCTAAAAACCCAAACAATAGATGCCAACGCAGATAAAGGCTTACGGCGCGACGCAAATTTGCACGCACTTCATCTTCCTTCCGCTTGTTGTTGTTTCGCTCGTTTTCTCTTGCTTACATTTACGGGATGTAAAATAATCGGATGATATTCCGATTTTATAAACATTCCGAAATGGAACATTCCGATTATTGAAATCATCCGATTATGCCCATCACTAGTCACAATCCGTAATCGTACAAAAACTGGTTCCACGACAAATGTTTCGTTTCGAAAAATGTAACAATTTCTTGTGTGCAAAATTCGCCAATTAAATTATAATAGATATTTGTGCAACAAGTGCTAAAAGTGAATGTTTATGCACGATACATGAAACGAAGCCGAAGGCTGAGTTTCATAACATTCCTCGTGCATAAACACTTTTAGCACAAGTTTGCACAGTATTTTTTCTACAGCCTTAAATTTACTGTTATTAATCCATAAATGTCGATTCAACAAAGGTTTGCATTTATGACAGTTATAAATTATGTCATAGTAAAGAGATGGACGTGACGGCGCAGGTGGCTGTTTCTGCAGCCGGTATAGCTATCAAAGTTAGTTATCAGAGATAATTATAATAGTCCACATTTTACTTTATTTATTGCATAATGCTTTTATTATTTAAAAGCACTTTACCTCTAACAAAAGAACTAACTGGAATAACTTCCTGTTTAAAATTCTAAATTCAACACCTGCTGTTTACTTTTAGCACATGTGCTGATTTCACTTTTAACAAGCTAATTTATAAAACGTCATTTTTAGTGAAACAAGCTAGTGCTAAAAGGCCTACTTTTAGTAGTGGTCGTAGAAAAATAATTTTACATGTTCTTATTTTATAAGACCTTCTAGTAAAATTAATAAACGAAATGATATGAGTAATATGAAAGGCGATATATTCTGCAGTTCTATTTACAGTGGTTACTAGATATCGATAATGCATTATGAATTTATTAGCGAAAAAGATTGTGCCAAACCTGTTGTTAGATACGTTACCATACTTTCGCCTCAAGTTGTAAACAAACATTTCCCAGAAAAAAATTTTAACTCTCCTTTGAAATTACTACATCTTCTTACGGAACTACGCATTATAATCAAGTTGAAAATGTCAATATTTAAAATTTCTTCTCGGAAAATGGAACAGATTTATGTTATTTATTAAATTTTTATACAGAATATGTAAGATTAATAGGTGCGAATTTATTAGTCGACTTACCAGGAATCATAGATTATCGGTGGATGCACATTCAAACTAATAAAACCACAAGACCATTTTATTATAATCAATTCAAACTGAAACAGCAAGAGCAAAAACGTAACCAATGTAACTTTTCAAAACATAAACCTTCAGAAAAGTTATTACACTACCTTCTCGCCTAGAAAAATTGGTTACACTACCTCCTGTAGGAAAATATGACTATAAACTACCACCGACATTACATTTTACAGAACATATAATCAATGCCTTCAGCTATTACAGCATTAAAAAACAATTGGTTTCATATTAGCCTAATAAATACCTCAAATAAACCTCAAGCCTTAGTAATTTTCCAACCATTAATTTTAGAAGATTATACCCCTGCAAGCGATAAAATTTAAATTAATAATCACCAGGAATCAACCACTACACGAAAACAAAACCTTCACCAAAATATAAAATAAAATTTAGGATTAAATCATCTAAACGCCGAATAACGTACGATGTTAGTGTCTAAAATACAAAGGCATATTTTACACAACCGACATTCTTTTATCATCGACGACTCTAACTAGGCATCACATCAGAAGGAAAACCGAGACATCAATTTTTATGAAAATATATCGTTACCCTCGCTTACATCGACAAAAGCAGCTAAATAGACAAATTGAGATGAAAATGAAATGGTGGAGGAAAACATAATTGAACTCAGCGAATCCATTTACAACATCTCAATTTACATTTTTCAAAAATAAAACAAGACGCCTCTTCTTCTTCTTCTATCTTCTTCTTATTTTTATAGGCCAGTGGCCTGTTTTAACCACAAAGTGGTTCTATGATTAATGACTACCGCAGGTGTTAACGTGGTAGCCGGAGAGCGTACGATTTTTAAACTTTAGAGTCGCCGGGATTCGAACCCGGGCCGGCCTGCTCACAGATGAGCATTTGCTCGCTGGGCCATCCGCTCACTCTCTGACAAAACAATTCTGTCCCTATTTGTTTGGAACTAAATTTATCTTATCACGGATAACAGACCTCTAATTTGGCTCTGCCGTCTCAAAGAACTAAATTCTAAACTTACAAAATGGACTTTGAGATTGGAAGAATACAATTTTGGCATAAAGTACTTACCCGGAAAAACTACTAAGGTAGCAGATGCTTTGTATTGTGTTAATATTCATCCATTATTAATCATTGACGAAATTCTCCACAACATTGATGAAATTATACACGATACTAATAGACTAGATACACACGAAAAAGTAGACCCTAATTTCAGTACAATTCCTCCGCTACCAGAAACACTCAATATTGACTATATGTTTGACATACCTGTAGTAAGAACACCTCAGATAACGATGACAATTCATTATCAAACACTATAAATACCCAAGAAAGCCCAACACCAGTGATAGATATAAACGAGAAACATTTATAACATTTTAATAAACAAAAATATTCACGCCAACCTCCAAACAAAAGAAAAAATCAAGTTACTAGATTTGATTTGGCATATAGTCAGGTTCACTATGTTTTGATATAGACTTTCGCCGGAATTTTGTGGAGAGTATGAAAACTGAACATTTCAGGAAAGGTTATAGTATAAACAATAGAAAAAACAATGCTTTCATTTGCCCGAAGTCCTACGTAGCCGCCATCTTGGATGTTACAAAATGGCTGACGTAAAAACGATTTTCGTTAATATCGCAGTTTCTAAATAACATAAAAATCATTTTCCCAACGATTCATTGTACCAGGAATTTCTCGAATATATAAAATGTCATAGATCTGATATAATGTACTACCTAAGTTAGATATATATCAAATCCAAATGAATAGCAAATTACCATATCGAAAAAACCAATCATAGAAGAATATCAGAAACTATCGAATACTTGCAACGTAACTATTTTTCAAAAGAAATGAACACGAAACTTATAATTTTTTTAATAACTGTCAAAATTGCAAAACTTAAAAGCAAAGAAGTCGAAGAACCCATTGTTTCCCAAAGTACCGCAATGGCGGCCATATTGTTTTATAAATGATATCGTTCAACGGAATATGGCAATTGATTCGACACGAATTTTTTGCAATTTTTTCGTTATATGTACGGAAACAACCACAAACACAGCAGCAAACCATTCTTTTACGTATGGCTTTCATAATTTACTTAGCATTTGGGTCCCGGGTGGTGTAGCTTGAACAAGCGTCCACGTTCGATCAGCAGAGTTAAGCAATGCTCTTTCTGGTCAGAACTTGGATGGGAGTTCCATGGCTGCTTCTCTCGGAGCCTAGTGGTACGGCTGCCACGGAAATAGTTGGTTCCGGATGTCATAATAACATCATGACAGTCGTTAGTGGGGTTGGAAGTCCCCATAAAATGTACAGCGACGCCTATAATTGGCCTAACGGCTGTTGACTGAGTATGAATAAAATAAACTAAAATAAAAAAATAACACAACTAGTGCTTCTAATAATGCAACGCAAATAGTAAATTTGTTTATATGACATTACTTATATTCTGAGAGAAATAATTAATCGACCGATGCCATTTCTGAAATAATATGGCGGTCATTGCGGTACTTTAGGCAACAAGGTTATTTCAATTGCTTTGCTGAAAATTATTATCGAAACTCAATAAAACAACCCTTGCATTTAACCCCAACTTTAGTTTCTCTTTTCACACAGTACATATGGACATATTTCAAATCAAAAGTACCAAATATCTAACATTAATAGCTGCTTTTTCAAAATGTGTTGAAGCCTAGTTGCGCTCTAGCAATATGTTCGTTTGTAATGAACATGGTCTAGCAGTATGATCGACGTAACTGATCGATTGTTTTATTTTATCACAACGCACACCGCAGACAATATTGCAGTAGCATACAACGAATTAAAAAACCAACCATTTATTAGTTTTCTACAGTTACACAAAACTCAACTCCATGTCACAACGTCGCATCGACACCAGTCAAATTTTTCTATTAAACGCTTTCATTCAACACTTATAGAACATTATCGATTCCTATGAGAAATACCAGAGCATATAAAAATCCCATATTGCTTTATGGCTTATAACCATTTAATACTTAAACCTAAAATTATCACCATCTGAAAGGCCATTTCGTGATACTGACGGACAAAATCCTTTTGACTTAGATTACGAAAAATCCTTTTTCGAAAATTGTATAATTAACTACAAAGAAAAGATGAACCGCTTATATGACAGGTCAAACAAATCGCTAGGTACTGAAGAAACTTACAATCTAAAAGACATGACGCCTTTTCCAGGAAAATTTCGACCATCCTCTTCCCCTTTACTTGGAACGAGTGTAAAACTGGCGTGACAGTAAAGACTATAAGTAATCAACCCGGACTGTACCCTCCACAAAAGGTAAAGCTTTATTGAACGAATTCGAATGGACTTGGATAAAAAATGTCACTACACGCCCATGCCAAATAAATATGAAACTAGCAGTCCAGTGAGACAAATGTCTCATTTAATAAAACAAAAAAGACCGTTTTGCAAATATAACGCGTATTCACCACACGTACGTATATGACGTTATTGTTGGTAGCAAACTACCAGTCGCATTCGCCTTGATAAAATTTGCCTAGAATCTAACCTAAAAAGTTAGGATTATAATTAAGATAATAATTAGTGTCACGTGACTGAAATTCGGTTCCTGACCTGACATGACCATTCCAAACATATAACTTTAATAACTTTTTTCTCTATCTCTTACGGTTTGGCTGCTGAAACAGCGTCCCAGACAGACAAACAGCATCCCTGACAGACACGTCTATTAGATAAAGGATTCTTAGAGACAATCAATTGCCCTTTTGGAAAATCGAAATTACGCTATATGTCACAGACATGTCGTAGAATTAAAAGATATCCTAATCAATCACAACAATCAATTGTTAATTCTTAAACAATTCATAAACAAAGCCGATCAATTATTAAACCAAAATTAATAGACGAACTAGGTACCGTAGTAAAATTTATTACAGGAAATTTCAATGCAGAAGACGAACAACATTATGAAAAAGTTATATGTAAATTAACCGGCTGTTCAGAAAACCAGAAAAACCCCTTATTAGAACAAGCACAAATATTAAATGACACTAAATCTTTCGTGCGAGCTCTTTCTAAAAATCCAAAACTACTAAAATAAAATCTAAATAAGATTTTGGTGAATAATGTAAAAGTTGAACAAACAATAGCTAAAACGTCTCCATATTCAATAAATAATCAATATATCCAATCATTCATCAACGTTTTGATTGAACTAGAAAACGCTTTAACTTATGCTGGAAAACAACAGTAACACATTTCCCTTATTGACAATGACGAACTCATCCAATCTCTAAATAACATAACTAGATCTCTGAACCAGATCCAGAATTTAAAAAAAAATTAGCTCTATCTTATTCCGGGACCCACAAAAATCTGCATTTATACAAGTTCATTAATACAACAAAAATATATCAAAAAGATAAAACTACATTTGTTTTTGAAATTCCATTAGTCAAACCTTTTTCCGAATCGCAGTTAATAAAACCAATTCCTTTTCCCGCTCAAACCAAAGATAACAAATTGTATAACTCGAATTTTAGTAATCCTATCGATATAAATCATTGTCAGCAAACCTCCGTAAAATATTAATTTTGTTCTACTGCACCGAAAAGCTATCAATTTCGGCAGTGCTAGCGGCCGAAAACTCCTCTATATTTTTATACTAGTAACTTTTACTTTTCGACAGTAATAACTATAGAAACAAAAACTAACAACCATTTCCATTGGTCGAAATCAAAATAGACACTCCCATTTTGCGGAATGATCATGACCTCCTCCACTTTTTCCGACTTCCTCAATTAAGCTGCTATGTTCTAATTAGAAAAAACGCTTCCAAAGCAGTATAACAACAAATTATGGATGTAACTCTTACAAAACCGGATTCTTAAACTCGCCTTATTTATGTGCCTCCCTCGCTGCGATCTCTTGGGCATAAACTGCGGCTCGTCCAAAAAAGTCGTTAATGTCGTACTTTTAACATAAATAGCTATCTTATGCTCACGACAATCATTTTAGCATCCCAAATTGTCAATTGTGCGAAACGCAATTACTATCTTTTCATGACAACCAGACCCGTCAATCATATAGTTTTATAAATCAGAAATCAGCCAAGGTTTAACCCATCGAAAAGACAAATGATTAAATAAAACAATTTCCCAACTATGACGAGTAAACATTTTAGTTTTAGCTCCTTTGTCACTGTTAGCCGTGGCATAACAGATACCTACCCTAACAAAATGTAGTTCTGATTATTAGCATAAATGCTCCTTAGTGCGCTATCAGCGACTTATTAAAAGTTCCCACCTCTGGGGTGCCGGTATCATACCAAGGAGTTTTTCTGCATATTGCTTAAAAAACTGCTACATATTTTTGAGGTTTCCTTTAATATTTGTCTAATATGCCGGTGATATGTATGTTTAATCTTTATTAGCCTTATATGTAGCATAATGTATTTATATTGTAAACGTAACTCGGTCATAGCAAAACTGATAACTTTATTAAAATCACGAGTTGCGAATTTCACTTTGGAAAACAATGCTCCTAGTTCATCATCATTACAATATAAGATTTGAATATAGATTCACTACATTTAAATCCTTAGACGCGGAGGAGTTACCTGCGAATTATCTCTTTGCTAGCATTGAATAGTTTAGTTATCTCGTGCTGATGCAGTTCCTGACACGCACCATCCATCTCATAATTTAATAATTAAGCTATAACCTTTAGTTCGTAGTCAGACCTCGTTAAGGTAACTTGTACTTGCATTGCGTACTCCATTGCTATAAGGTTTTTGATTACACTAATAAATTCCTTTTGAAAAAAAAGCTTCGATGTAAAATAAACATTAACAAATTTTTCTATCGTCGAACCATCTTAGCACGTAGCACCAAAAGGCATGGTTATGGATTACTTTTAGTTGTTGGAGTGCATTACGCAAAAAGCTGTACGCAGCCTGCATCATAAAACAAGTTACGAATTTTATGAATAAGTCTTTCCGTCATATTCAATCGAAGAAGGTTCAAATAAAGCAGTGCATAATTTAAATAAATATTTCAAAACACAGACCAGTACTAATTCTAAGTGCGAACGAGGAAATTCAACCGCAATGTGTATTAGAAAAATAATTGAGTATGTGGATGTGAGGAGAAGCATGCAGTTTTTGTTTTCCGTGTGTTTTGTTTGGAGGCGAAGTTACATTGACGAAAAACGGTGTTACAGATTTGCTGCATGTGTAGATGAAGATGAAAATGCACAAAACAACAAAAGTGCAGATAATCAATATTTTTAGCCTGTCTTTACTGGGCAAAACAAATATATTAACTCAATTAAATTCCGTTCATAGACAAATGATAGCCGCGCACAATAAGTAAGTTGATCAGAACAGACCTTAAATACAGTAATTAATTGTATTCGATTCTGTCGTAAATTATAATTAGCGTTACGAGGGCATGACGGAATTTTAGTTCCCATTGTTAGTGGAAATCCAGTAGAAAGATTTTGGAATTTGGAAATCCTGCCGCCCAAGATGCTGCTTCAATATCGGACTCTTGTGTTTTTGTATACTTATCTGGGATTTCTTTCCAATTCCCCACAAAAAATGAGAGTGCTGGACAAATTTGTTCAGCAAAGATTACGACAGCCATCAAAAACCAGATGAAATTTTCATTCAGGGGGTTAATACTGTTTATGAATACAGATCAGAACTGATAAGCGTTATGTGAGCTCTAGAGAACGATTAAAATATTAAGCCAGAATCCACAATTGGACAATTGAACTGTGACATTATCCTGGCGCAAATTGTTTAGAAACACAATTACTGCGTTTAGAATTTGTGCGCAGGCAGACTCCGGTCACATTTGCCGATTTTCGACACTCACCTTGATGATAAAGTTCCAAGGAAGGTAAAATGCTCGATCCTGCACGTGTACGGCTTTAATCTTCGAGGTCAGGGCAAAATTTCAATGCAAACATTATGATGGCGCGCGTACATCCTCGCCCTTTACCACAGCAATACAATCCTTTTCTCCAAGTGCTCCAGAAGATAGCAGAGAGTATATAATCGAGCTGCAACGCTCCTGGGGAGAACCGAGCTCCTTAGCCTAGTGCGTTGCATGTCTACCTACCCACGACTTGGGTTCGATTCCCGCGACAGTCTGTCTTGATTCAGATTTTTAGGTGGTTTGCCTGAGTCAGCAGAGTACTTTCTCTACGATGAATGCCGGAACAGTATTCCTCCACCTTTCCTGACCTTTCTTCCAGTCTCCACCCCTAATTTCTCAAACCCATTCCGATTTTCCCGTTCTTGGCTTGACGGAAGGTCCCTATAGCAGCCCGCCTTCAGTTGGGGACATTAAAATGACCTTTGTCTTTTTTTTTGTCCTGAAGAATAATTTCACTCGGGCATCCCAGCCACGGAGCTTTATTCTTCCAGTCCTCCGCAGAGCAAAATCGCGCTATGAGACCACCGCCAACTTGACTTGAGCCAGGCATCGAGACCTTAAAGCACCAAGAGGCCGTTAAGGCCTGCTGCATCTTTCACTCGCTGCAGAGCAGCCCGGAACTTTGTTAATTTGAAACCGCCGCCCATTTTCCCCACTATTCCAATTTTTAAACATATTTTTAAAGCTTCCCCGGGAAATACAATTCTATCTTTTAGTTCTTCAACCCCGAGTTTGCTGGACAGTCATCTGTGGTAAGCTCTCTCCCTGTACACCCTTTTGACGCGGTATTCGGTATCACCAAGGTGCACCTTTCTTCACATGGCCGTCATTCGTGCCGTAACTTGGCTCCAGTATTTGTTTTCCCGTTAACGCGCCACTGAGAAGTTACAGCCGGTATATATTGTAGTGACAGCTCAAATGATATTCTTATAAATTGATTTATTTAATTGAAACTTTAAAATTCTATTTTAATAATAATGCCGGTATCGCTTTGAGACCCTTATCAGAGGTAGTTCATTAATGTAGTTGCTTCTTAGTTGCTATTTTATTTCTGATTATGAATTTAAATTGATTAATGACATGCGCTGCCACCTTTTACTTCAAACAGTGCTCAACGACACTTTCAATCAAATATGACAAATATAAATCATTTCCAACTCTTTGTGACTCAATATTATATGATAAGTATTTAATTATAGTTCAATATACTTCTCTAATTGTCTTTTATTCCAGATTACTTTAATATAACTAATTATAAACCGACCTGGATTCTTTTCACTCTTAACAACTCCAAATCACCTTAAGACGACACTCTTCCTTACATCTCCTACTCGGACTCCCACACAGTTCAGCCACGACGCACTGTCCACGAGCAATCAGCCACCAACTTGCAAAACCTTAGGATGATTGTAGAAATGGTTCCTTTCCTACACCTATGCCTCTGTCACTCCTGCAACTTCCGTTTTTCAAATGTCTTTACGGTAAGTATGCTTCCACATATGAATGTAAATTAATCTTCTCCTTCCCTAGCTCCTACTCCATCCATTCACGTCGTCCGCAACCAACAGCCTCTTCGACATCCAGTAGTTCCTTCGTCAATGTTTATCAATTGGTCCTTACGTCCTCAGCAATCCCACAAGAACCCCAGCAATCAGTGACCCTCCAATTAATGTAACTTCTTATAAATTGTAGTATTAAAATTAACTCAATTACATCCCATTCTTATTATTCTTGCTTCGTATTCTTGTTAGTATCTAGTTAAACCATATTCCAACTTCTCTTGAGTAACTATTATATTCTTATTTTAATATTTCATTTGATTTCACCTCGTAGATTTAAATATAACCCTTTTATCTAATTGCAATACATTTTAAACAAACAGGGCTAAATTTCTATTTTATTTTCACCAAAATACCAAATTACACGTTGTTTTCTAATCTGTTATTTTTTCAATAATAATAACAAAATTTTATTTCTATGCTAAGTTACAATTATTTCTGCCATCTATAACTTTAGCTTATCTGACTGCTGCCTACTTTATAATTTTCTTTCAATAGAACTTATATTTGTCACTTGCTACATGAGCTTGTATTTATCTTTTCCTTATAAAACCATCAAAGAATACTCAAATACTATACCTTTCATCTTAGTTTGCATCTTATTTAAATTCTATTAATGACTTTCAGTTAAACAGGCAATTCTTTTATAAATTTTCCCAATTTGATTATATTGATCTAACGACTTTATTTAAATTAATCTCTAACATTGACTTACATAAATATCAGCCTTTATGTACCATTACAATATATATAGTCCAACTTGCTAATAATAGTATATTATGTTATTAGGAGTAAAAGTAATACTTTGTGTGCCAATAGCGGACGCGTTTGACTGACGAGTGTAAACAAATTAGACATGTCCGAGCGTGGCACACGAAGTCACTTTTACTTCGAATAGCATATGATATTTTATTTCTAATCTCCCGAATTAATATAAATAAATATTGTAATAGTAGAATCTGAAGGCTGTTAAGTTAATTGTGAAAGTATTACATTATTTATAGAATGATAAAAATATTCAATTATAAAAAATACAAAGATGAATTTTAGTATAACAAAGGACATCATAATTATTAAAACGTGTATTTAGTAAATTAACGGATTAGAATTCAAATCCAGTCGAACAATTCAGATTAAGATTAAGAAACAGAAAAGTTCTAACATATGATTTAAATATTTCTTGAATTACGTAAAAAGGTGATCGAAGAGATTGTGAAAACTATCGAGGTATAACACTAGTTAGCGTACCATATAAAATTTTATCCTGTGTCTTATATAATCGCTTAGAAAAGGATGCAAAATTGATTTAAGAAGAAATTGATCCATAATAGATACCATATTTATAGTGTGACAGGTATTTGAGAAGCGCTTGGAACATAACATAGACCTACATACCTTATTCATCGATTTTCGTCCAGCCTTTGATAAAATAAAAAGGAAAAATATCGCACAGTGTATGAAACTTGTAAGAATACCAAATAAACTTATTCATCTTTAACATGATTTTGGAGGTAATTATGAAAAAAGCTAACATGCTAAAGTAGGTCTAGTCATAAATGAAAACAAAACTAAATATATGCGTGTGACTAAACGGAATTTTCAGAAACATCAATTAAAGGTTGGAAAATATAAGTTTGAAGAACTTTGCGAATTTAATTACTACTTGGGATCCCAAGTGAAACGGGCGAATTCGTGCCACCTGTATTTACTTATTTTATACCTTTATATTACATACACGATTAGTAATAAAGCCTGACAGTATGTGTTATTATGTTCTATTCAAGTAGCAGCGCATTATAAGTAAGAAACTCTGTGCAGGTGACCGCAGGCTATAAGGTACCGAGTGTGAACACGCGAGTGAAGACGTGCGGGAATGTGCGAACCCTGCAATATAATTCAAGGAACAAAGAAAAACGGAATCTAAACGACGCTGGGGCCCGCAAGTGGACTCATTCGCGTTCAAGTTTGTGAATGGCGCGGGTCTACTAATTCGCTCTGAAGCTGGTGAGAGTGCGGGTCGACCTTTTAAAAGTGTTTTTGAAGGTTTGCGCCTGCAAACCGCAGAAGACGTGCACCTTTAGCCGAGATGCAAGCTATTCAGGTGAAATAGCACATAAGCGAGGCTGCGGTCTTCCAATTCAACATCGTTGGAAGCTGAAATTTCGGCATGAACAGGGCACCTTTGATGAACTTATTGAAATAAGGTTAGATCTTGCTGGAAACCGTGCTACGATAAAGCAGTTAGCAACTGTAATAAATAATTGCGCAACTGCTGG